>JAWWEU010000023.1:19961123-19991810 GCA_035583155.1 Acropternis orthonyx
ACCTGTGCCACAGGGGTGCTCTGTGCCATGCAGGGCTCAGTACCTGTGCCACAGGGGTGCTCTGTGCCATGCAGGGCTCAGTACCTGTGCCACAGGGGTGCTCTGTGCCATGCAGGGCCCAGGCCAGGAGCCCGTCTCTGTCCGTGGGCACTGTGTAGGCACTGTGCTGTGGGCTCTGCTGAAAAGCTGCCTTTGTCCTCTGGCTGGGCTTGCCTTGTTTATGACTGGGTTTTAAAAGCGTGGTGTTGAGCATATTTAGGCTGGAACTAAGGCGTTTGCTGTGTGTATTGTTCACCTGACAAAAGGCTCTGTGTCTTGCTCAGTACATTGCGAAGCCTTTTGCAGACCTCAGCTGAATTTCGGGGAGCAGGAGAGGTCTCGGCATGGCTTGGGTGTGGGGCACAGAAGGAGCTCCGAGGGGGTGCAGTAGGCAGAGTGGGAACACAGAAGCCCCTCTCAGGCTGCTGTCCCGCAAGTGTCCACCAAATAATTGGTGTTTGTGTTTGTGAATACACAGCGTTGCCTGTTCACTGATGGGTTGTGAAGGAGGGCTGTGCTGTCTCTCCTATTGGGAAAGGGAGAAGACTGTTGGGAAAATACAGTAATTTGGAGGAGGAATGAAGGAAAGTGTTGGTTAAGGGTTACTGGCTTGAGATCTGGAGTTAAGAGTGTGTCCTGTGGTTTTATGCTACACAGATACAAACCCAGCCTTCTTCACTTTGCTCATCTGGTCACAAAGTAGTCTGTTGCTTCTAGGAAAGGATCCTAGAAATCTTTCCAAGCTTGTGTCACGTGTAGGAGCAATGTGGTTTGATTTATTCAGTTGTGTTTTGATACAGACTTTAAAATGTGAGACCTGTGTTGAAGGTTATGTTGTCTGAAAAATTGGATGCACCTTTGAAGGTAGAGGTGGAAATACAAGGGGAAAGAACCAAATGTTTCTATTATTTAATGTCTGCAGTGAACTTGGTATGCATAATTCATTAGCGTACATTTTTCAGCCATCAGTTATTCTATTCTCCCCACTACAGGTTTGTTCAAGATTTTTCACTCCCTGACTCTAAAGAGCAGTTGAACAACCAAGTGTTGCTTTCCATAAGTATTGGAAAAAGCATTGTCAGGAATAACTCCTAATGTAAAGGTCCTATTGATAAGGACTCTCATTTCTAATTTAGAGTGAGACATTTGCCCTGGTAACCAGTTTCTGAAATAGTGATGAGTTTGTTGTTTTGCTTGTCTAGGCCCCACAGGACTGAGCTGTATGAAGACCCCCCATCAGGATGTTTGCCCATCGTGTATTCTCCAGACTACAACATCACCTTCATGGGACTTGAGAAACTGCACCCCTTCGATGCAGGGAAATGGGGGAAAGTAATCAATTTCTTGAAAGGTAAAATTACAGAAGGTGCCTCTTACAGCAACATTTGCACAAAACCTAAGGACAATTATGTGGTTAGTGCAGACTTATGTTGATAATTGCCAATAAAATAGTGACTGTGCATCTTCATTGCTCATTGTGTAGGTTTAAGCTACGTTCTTTAATCACATTTGGAGTGCTTTAATATTTTTATGTATTTGCAGATTTAAATCTTAACAAGTTAAATCGATTGTTAGGATTCCTGTGGTGGGTTGGATGTCATTGTTGAAGATCTTGTCTGTGAAGTATTTAAAGGATTAATTTGTAATGTAAGAGCAAACATCCTACACCAGGGCTTTTTAATACAAAGGTTTGATTCACAGTCCTGAGAAAATGTATTTTCTAGCCTGCTCCATTTAATAAACCCACAGTTTTAGGTTCAGCTCAGTCACAGTGTCTGTGCAGAGAGAAACTCGTGAAATGTGATTGGAAATTGAAGCTCATTAAATGATTTGCTCTCCCAAGAGGCATGAATAATGCTAGTCAGAGTAACTAGTTTGGTTCATTTCAGCCAGGCCCAGGGCTTTACAAGACTGAGAGTGAAAAGGAGGAAGAAGAAATGTAAGCATAACAATGTCGTGAACAATCTTAAAATAGTTCTGGTCTTTATAGTTGGAATGAAGGCATGACGTGAGCAGAATTTCACTGCTTGGCCTTTACAAGAAGGGGTCGTGTGGGATATTTGAGAATTGTTCCCACCTCTGAAGGGAGCACCAGGATCTTGGCTTTCAGCCCAGCCTGAGTTAGGTGCAGAATGTAGAGCCTTGTGGCCATAGCTCAGTGTGCAGTGTTTTGATACTTGGCTGATTTTTTAAAGATTCAAACTCTCTTTCAGTTCTAGATGAGTGTATGAGAGCAGCATTTCTTTTAAGTTTCCTCCTGAGGACAGCTGCTGTTTGCAGTTGCAGTTTGTTCTCACTTTTGAAGGACCAAGCCTGGCTCTCAGTGAGAACACAGACTTCAGTTTAGTGCCAGTGAAAGGAAAATCCACCCTGTGTGAGCTGCAGTCTTAAAAAACAGCTGGGCTAACCAGGCCTGAACTGCAGTTTGGGAGCGCAGTGAGTGGCTTCCCAGGGCCTTGTGCTATGCCTGGGTTACACCTGGTGTAGCAAGACCTGGGACCTTCCTGTGGCTGGTGAATCTGCAGGTGTTAGTGATGCTTTGCTGCAGGTGTAACTTGGTTATGCTGCTTGGACTGCTGGCAAATGGTGCTGCTCAGGCTGAGAGATAAGGGCAGCTTGTGTAAATCCATTCTTTAGCAACCTCATCCTGTTGCTCTGATAATGTTTGGGAAGAGCTTTGAGGTACCTCTGATGACAGGCAGAGCTTTTTTCTGAAGCTTCTCATTATTGCTGTTTAAACCAATACAGGCAGAAATTCATTAAGGAACCAAGGGTAGGATCAGAGCCTGTAAAATCTTGGCATCTCTTTGTTGAAGCTTGCTCATCAAGTGGAAAAAAAAAATATGGGCTTTTTGCCTTGCCAAGACAAAGATTTCCCAAAGCCAGGCCTCCCTTTATGTGGTCCTAATGACTCCTTCAACTGATAATCCTTTTGCAGTTCAGGACTGCCCTTCCCTCTTTAGGCTGCCTTGTATTCATTTCACTGAGGTTAAGTGAGTTCTAACAGTCCAGCACACTTAGTAGCTGAGTTTTGGCTTTTTCCTCTAACAACCTCAAATAATTAGTCTGGGGTTCCATGGCAGTTTTCTTAATCTGTTCCTTCTCTGTGCAAAGTCTTTTGCTCTAGCTCTTTTCCCTGTCATGTGTCCATTCTGAAATGTCTCAGGCTTTCACAGAAAATGAGTTTTCCCGCTTGCTTTACTTCTCTTGCTTTGAAAGGAGAAAGAACCCCCAGGATGGCCCAGGGTGCTTGGTTTGCTCTGGCACTGTAGGAACTCCTGGCAAGAGCTGACCTACCCTGTTCCTATCAGAAAACCAGCAGTGAACATTTCCCAGCTCCCCTTCCTCCTGGAGAGAGAAGCTGGCAGCAGTTTGGCTCTGTCTGACACCAGTGCATGAATGAAATGTTCCTCAGGCCTCAGTCAGGAGAAACAGAGCCTTGCCAAAACAAATGCTGTTGCAGGTGCTGTTCTTGTGTAATGCTTCAGAACACAATCTCTCACATTTCCCAGTTGTTTTCTTTCTCCTCCAACTATAAAATTAAAGAAAAGATGCAGCCTTAGAAGGCTGCAGCTGTGCAGCAATTAAAGATCAGAATCTGCCTGGGAAGATCAGCATGAGCCTTATAATTGTTGTAGTGTTCCTATGCAAAGTGCCATTGTTTTTCTGCACTGCCTGGCTTTTGTGGTTGGCTCTAACCTGACTTTCTGGCAAATATATCCAGATGGATGCATTCAAATGTATTATCTTTGATCACATCCTGAAATCTTGGAGTGATACTTTGTGACTTGCTCTTATAAAACTAAGTTTTTTTAAAAAACTATATTTTAGTGCTTGAGAGAAAGTATTAATAGCTGGTTGTTGGTATTTCTTGACATTAAACTGAAGTAGAAGTGTGACAGAAATATCCCAAGTAAGCTTCTTTTCTTCCATGAACATCCAAGCAATAATTTTGTTTTGAATTTTGATTTATTGTTTTATTCTCCTCTTATTAAGGGGATTAAATACTGGTGTAAACTGTGGAATTTCTTACGGCATCTTAAAAAGTGATGAATCTTTGATGTTATGAGCACCAAGATTTGCCCAGTGTACCCAGCCCTAAACTGAGCAGTCTTGTGATTCTGTGGTGTGTGTCAATCCTCTGCCACCACCCGTCTGTCCTTCCAGTTTAACCAAGAAGCTGCCACAGTCACCCTTGCTGTGAACAATATTTCTCACATACACACTACTGAATAACTCACCTGGCACAGAGGGTGTATGTTTGGAGAACTTGCAAACCCTGAGTCACCAGAGTTGTCTCCGCAACAAACAGCTGAGGTTGTTACACAAGGCCAGAGCAGCAGCTTTGGCAGGGTGGGACATTGGGAGGTAAGCCATGGTGTACAATGCCAATTGTTATTTCTCTCCTGTTGCAGAAGAAAAACTAATTGCAGATGACTTGATTGTGCAGGCACGGGAGGCGACTGATGAAGATCTCCTGGTTGTTCACACGAGGCGCTACCTTAACAAATTAAAGGTGCTGTGCTTGTTCCTGTGCTTTTCAAGCAAACTGTCCAGAATTGGTGTCAAAGGCAGGGAATATCCTGTAGATTTGTTACAGAATGAACTTTACAGATGATAAATGGTATATCTGGACAACCTTGTTACTGAGGATACTGAAAGAAAACCAGTGGCAGCTCACAGTGTAGAGGGGTGGAGGGGAAAGAGGGTCTGTGTAGGTGACCTGAAATGATATTTCAGCAAAGTAGAATGATCATAAGGCAAATTTGAATGGTTGAGATGTAAGTAATAGTCTCCTTAGTTGCCAGGGTTTTAGGCAGTGTAAGTTTTGGTTTACTCTGGTAAAATAGGGTTCTGAAAGTGAAAATACGTCGGAGAACACTACCATGGAGGACTTTATTGGGTGTTTTATAATGCAGGGATTGTTTTGTGGGGTTTGGGGTTATGTCATATTGACAGAGGGATTCTGTGTAGGCATTCTGTGGTCAGTGTGTTGTGGGGGGCAGTACTGACTTCATGGAGAGAGCTGAAAGATCAGTGCAGGGGCACAGCCTTGCATGTTATTTGTGTGTGAAGGTTTCCAGTACCCAATCATACAGGGGATAGAGAGCATTCCTTGGGCAGTTTTGTATGAAACATTGATTTGTTAAACTTCAGTGTAGCTTTAGAACATCAACATGTGAGATGTCTGTTTCTGAATGCACCCAGTCACCTGTAGTGGAATTGGACAGCAGATGAGTGCAGGTGACATTGCTTTTATTTCGAAATTCTGCTTGGAGGGTGGAGAAGGGATGTGTAGGAGAAAAGAAATCTTCCATTTCATAATTCAAAAGAAATAGTTTTGAGTTACCTCTGCCCTTCCACAGTGGACGAGTCCTTGGATTGCTATTTCTGGAGTGTTTTATTTTTCTACGTGATCTACTATTTGTGTGAACTTTTTTCCATTCTTACTCTTTCTGAGTTCTCTTCTGCTTCTTCATTCTGTGCTATGAAGTTACATGCAGTTTCATACATCATTAGATTTGATCTTATTGCAGCTATTCTTGGTACTGAACTTTGAATTCCATAGAACCACCCACCTCTTGTTACTGAATCACTTCTTTGAAGAGGGGTGTAATGTGCACAGCTCAGCTTGCAATGCCATAATAATGTTTTCAGTACCTATAGGATGGCTTCTCAGGGAATTGTCTGCATAACTTGTGTCTTGGTGGCCACAACTAGCACTGTTATGTGCTTTCAGATGGGATTAACTGGGTATCACTCATTGCCCTTTTCTTGGGAGAATATTTCCTGCAGCTGTAGAAACTGGAAGATATTGTTGATCATGCCAGCAAATTCCTGCCAAGCAGTGAAGATAAAAGTGCTTAGTTGCAAAAGGAAAATAATGTGGTTATCCATGAAAATCCCTGGGTATCCTCTGTCTTGCCTTATCCAAGGTCTGCTGTGCTAATTTTTTTTTAATCCAGCCAAATGCCTATAAATGGTATAGTTTTATATTTGATCAGGTCCGAAGACTGAGAAGGTGCTTGTCTTTCTCAGAATGCCCAAGTCTCCTAAAATAATGGATCACTGGAGTATTCATTTAAAATTTGAACATGAGTTTGGTAGGAAATGCCCTACTCTTGCAAGGAGAGGTGGTGGTTGGTGTCTTGGCAGCAGCAGAAGCTGCCAGAGGAGTGTTGGGTGAAAAGAAGCAGAATGGTGTGCACAAAGTAGATCCACTACTGGGAGTTAGTTCTGTGCTGGCAGGAAGGGTCTCCCTGTTTCCCTGCTTGGTCCTTACAACAAAGTTTGGCCTTTTGCACTGAGGTGATTCCCCCTCAGTTGTTCCTTTGAAGAATTTAGATGTCTAAGGTAATGACTTGACTGTGGATAATTGGCTGGCAAGATGTTTCCACTTAGTGCCTTTTTCTGGTGTTGTGTAAAATAATGAATTTTCTGCGTGTCATCATTCTGAAATTTTGGAAGGAGATGGGCAGTGAGCTTAAAGCCAGTTTCAGACTGAGTAAGACTTTCACTTGGACTATTTTAATATATGAGAAGTTCTATGATGACACGTGAGTGAACACTGAAATGTGAATGCTGAGGATAAAGCTTGTGCACCAGTGGAGGGAAAAGTGAGCTGGAACAGCTGATTGATTGGTTATAAATTTATAACTTATTTTAATCTAGTTCATAGATTTGCAAATTATGGAGGCTTAAAAATAAGAAGTTGATCACATGTCAGTGTCTATACCTGCTGAAGAGTGGGTTGATGGTGCTCAGGTGCCTTGGCCAGGAGAGTTCATCTGCCAAGAGCCCAGAGGTACCTGTGTGTGGTGGGATTGGCAGGGCCTCTCAGGAGTGAAGGCACAAGGAGCAGGCTCATGAAATAATTAGTAATACCTGTGTCTGATTTGCGTGTTCAGATGAGCCAGCACAGAATGAGTCTTGGTGACCAATTAATAAATTGCTGTTTTGCTGTAAAATGTTAATTTCAAATGTCGTGAGAGTAGATAAATTAATTTGATCCCCTTTACCTAAGTTTTCATGTACAAATGTGTCAGGTCTGTAAGAATATACAAAAATGTTCTTTTAAAGGGAATAAGATTTGAGTATGTTTGGAGGAAGTCCCAGACAAGAGTGCCAGTCCCAGGGAACAAGGTGTGACAGGTCCAGTGTCAAGTGCTGTGGGACATCTGTGCAGTTGGCAAAGCTCTGGAGGACAAGGAGCATTAGTTAACAGCAATGGGGTGTCTTCCTTTAAAGGTTTCCAGCTCATGGTTAGGACCACAGTGCCTGGGTTGGTGTCCTTGGGTGCATCACCTGTGCCATCACTTGTACCACTGCAGACCCTTATTCCAGGTGGTAACCTTGACTGGAAACTTCCATGAGAGCTGCAAGCTTCCTACTGTCCTTTATGATTTTATCTTGGGTTAATTCAAGCTCCAAACATCATTCTTCTACCTACTGGAGATGGATTCAGATAGTTTTGTCCCTGGGAAGCTCCTAAATATAAATCACGTTTGCTGCTTGGTGTTGGATTTGTAACTCCGTGAATTTTCCCTTGAAGCTGGGACTAGTTCCAGGAATTTATCAAAGATTTAAACACAGTTTAAATTTAGATATTAAAGAACAAAATTGCATAGTGGTTTTTTCTTTTAAATTTGACGTGTTGTTGGCTATTTTAAAATGCTGGAATGCAATGAATGCATGACATAAAAGGCAGTACATCAGAGGTTGGGTTTGATCATTGATGATCTGTTTGTATTTAATCCAGGAGATATCAGCATAAAAGCAACTGCTTTAGCTTTACATCTTCCTCATATTAGTTTTTAAGTTTAACTTTTAGTCCTTGAAGAATAATAATTTGAAGACATTTAACCTTACTAGGAAGAGTTTTATAGTTAAGGAATTAAAGTTAATAGTGATATTTTATAAGTCCTACAAGAATATCCTCACTGAATGCACATGTTCTTACAGAGTTTGGGCTTAATCAAGGGAAATTAAGAACTCTTAAAGTTGTGATAGTTTTGAGATTTTTTGTTTCATTTTGGTTTTGGGTTTTGTCTTTTTTTTGGGTGTCACATTTTGGTATAGGGTTAAACTTGGCTGCATTTATTGGTACTGCCTAGGAGTTAGTGTGGAAGGAGGCATTTATTAAAGGAAGGGGTTAACCTGACTTCTTTACTCCTTTTAAGAAAAT
This sequence comes from Acropternis orthonyx, assembly GCA_035583155.1. NCBI lineage: Eukaryota > Metazoa > Chordata > Aves > Passeriformes > Rhinocryptidae > Acropternis > Acropternis orthonyx. Next base: position 19,969,348 of record JAWWEU010000023.1, read on the forward strand.
AGGGAGTTGATTTTTTTAAAATAGAAACTTCAATTCATCCACTGAATTATTCATTCAAAATATAGAAAAATAATTTTAAAAAAAATCATACAATTTTAGCAGTAAAAATACTGAACTGATAACTAAAAACAGTAAGTGAAGACATGGTATTGAATAGTTCTTATATATGATTAGTGCTCTTCCCTGATAACTCAAAAGAATAAGTGAATACGTGGTATTAAATAGCTTTTATATATGATTATTACTCTTCTCCGAATCCAGACAAGTTTTAATTTCTATGTCACATAATTACATGTCTACAAAACTTTACTGGAGAATCAGTAATTTCGTAGAATCACAGACTGGGGACCTCAAAGCCCATTCAGTCCCACCCCTGCCATGGGCAGGGACACCTCCCACCAGCCCAAGGTGCTCCAAGCCCCATCCAGCCTGGCCTTGGACACTTCCAGGGAAGTAATTCGATCATGGCTGAGAGCAAATAGCTACCAAAAGAAATAATAACTGATATTCTGATGAGATATGAATATGAAAAATACTGATATAAAAATAAAAGATTTGAAGGGTTTGCTGTCCCTCAGAGGGAACTGGTGTGTCAAGGGCTGGTGTTGTGGAAGCCAATGACAGCCTGGAAAACACAGTGAACTAGTCCTCAGCTATTCAAATTCATGTTTGATTTTACAGCATGAAGAAGTATAAAATTATATAAAACCAGTTCCCGTTGATTCATTTTTTGAGTCTGTACGTAGCTGTTCTGGGAATTTACTGTGGGAAATGTTGGAAAACAAAACCAGCACATTGAAGAAAGAAGCACAAACCATTGCACAGTTGGAGGCAACACATTTCACAGTCACTAAAGATGGTTTTGGAGCAGGATTGTCATCGTCTGTAGCTCGTTCTTGAACCCCAAGACTTTCCTCAGAGTCAGTGACTCTGCCCCATATGTTGGGAATTACTAAACACAGCACAGGCCTAAGTGTGGAGCAGTGAGTGAGTGTCTTTGGGAATGTCCCCAGCAAACCTTGCCCGCTCCTGGCTCCAACCACTCATGGAGTTCTTCCCTTCCCTTCCCTTAAAAACCTGCACCAGCAGAATTGTTGATTCAAGTCATTATTCCTCCCACTTCTCCCTGTTGACATTATTTTTTTAACTTTTTGTTAAAACTTTCCTGTGTGATCATTATTCCCAGCTGAGATAAAATTTATTTTTTATCCAAACGTGACCTTTTCAATCTCATTTCAGAACAACAGGATTGAATACAGTTTTTAATAATGTGCTTGTTCAAAAGCTAAAATGTCTTGCAAAGGGACTTCATCAAGATTGACTGTATTAAAAAATAATTAAAGCACTTTATGATGGACAGCTGATATGGTAACAGAGTAATGAGCTGATAGTGTGTCAACAGAATCATGTCTTGCAAATGTAAAAGTAGTAAGAGCTTAAAATGAACTGTTGGCAAGATTTAATTAGTACTTGGGAGACCTTTGTTAAAGGTGCCACCCCTTCTCCCAACCCAGTAGTAGTTTGTAGTTGAAACATTGATAACTGGGGAGTTATTTTGAGTATCAGAGGACCCTGAGATTGGGATGGGATTGTCTTTGGTTCAAATTGTACATCCTGCCAGCTGTGAACAGCTCACTGTAATGGAGTAACAAATGCACTAATCTAGTCATAATTCCTAATGTTGGAGGAAACAGGATCTATTCAAAATCTGTACAGCTTGGCAAGCTGCAGTCCTTGGTCCCTAAATGTTTCAGTGTTGGATGAACAGGTAGATTCTGCTTGTGACTTATGCTTTGAAATATATTTAGCAGTGTTATCACTGGTAGCAATGTTAGTGGAAGTTCTTTGAAGTAATCTATGTGTTTGCAATAAAAAAGGCATTTACATATTGCAAATATTTTGTGTTCTAACCTTGAAGCCTCTTGAACAAAATGTTTTCTTGAAATGTTTTCCAGAAGTGTTTAATATGCTAAATAAATTTTAATCAGTTCTCCATGCTTAAGTTTGCACTGTGTGTTCACTTAAGTATTTGAACTTCTTAGCTCAGTTGTCTGTTTGTTTGTGTTTCCTTTCTCCTTGGACATCCTTTTAATTTCACACAGGAATAGATATTTTAGGTTTGAACCTCTCAAGTGCAGCTGAAGGACATTCTGCAATTCTTCCTCCCAATCCCAGGGATATTAGGTTTTCTGAAATACTAGCTTGATGAAAAAATGGCTGATTTATTACTGGTTGATACTAAAATCTGGAAAGTTGTGATTCTCATAGTCAATAACTTGAGGATAAACCTATTGGGAGGTCGCTAATAAGGGTGGTGTGGTCACCTCCATCTAAAAGCTTTACTAAGGACCTGTGAGCTCCTTTTCAGTAAATAGCTACTAATTAGAGATCTAAATGTCATCATTAAAACAGACCACGTTAATGGGAACTCTCTTTTTCCCCCTTGCAGTGGTCCTTTGTTGTGGCTACAATCACAGAAATCCCACCAGTAGCCTTTCTTCCCAATTTTGTTGTTCAGAGGAAAGTCCTGAAGCCTCTACGGACCCAGACAGGAGGAACAATAATGGTAAGGAGCTCTTGGTGCCCTTTTGTCATATTTAGACTTGCTGATCAAGCTCTGTAAACCTGGCAGTTGTACTGTTTTGTATAACCGAAATAATAGTTGTAATATTACTATCAAATAATAGTTGTACTGTTTTATATAATTCATAGATATCATTCAGTTATATGTAATTCAAAGGCTTGAGGCCTGCAGAGGGAAGTGGCTCCCTGTAGAGTCCTAAACATGAGCAAACTCCCAAGGGGAAGGACCATACCTGGTTTTATGGTCAGTAATTTGCAGAAGAGACAGTGAGGGTCAGCCTGGGCAAGCAGGATTTAGGCAAATACAGAAACTGAATTAGTTCTGAACAACATTCAAGTACAGGCAAATTGTAGGAATGGGAGGTTTCAATATTGATAATACAGAAGCTTTTTTAGAGCAGGTATTTACCAGATGACCTTGGAACTGTATGGGAGGAGATGGATGGTTTGGTTGTTCTTGAGTCTAATTAAAGTGCTTCAATGTAAAAATAATGTCCCTTGCTCATTTTAATGATGAAAATTAGTTTATCTACTTTTCCTCTTGTAAATACTGCCTAAGCAGCTCAGCTGAGCTCGAGGGAGACTTTCACCTGAGCAGAACTGTGTTCCACTGAATTAAAGAAGAGCTGTGCCAGGGTCACCAGACATTTCATTTTGCCAGGGAATTGCCAGTAGAGATGTTGAGGAAATAGCAGGGAAGAAAACACTTAATAGCTGGAGCCAAGAATGAGTTATTTAAACCATGTGTTGAGGAAAAGATGCCCTCACAATAGTGAACTGGGAACTAGTGGGGTCTTTCTGCTCTGTTTTCATCAATCCTTGTCTTAGGAGAGTTGATAAACTCTACAGCTTGGTGCTGGGAGGAGATGGGAGCAGTTCCAAGCTCTCTTTGCAGCTACAGAGCTGAAACAGTTTTAATGGAAGACAAATAATCTTGTCTGACGTTTTTAATATCATGGTACAAATAGATCTTTGCTGCATTTCAGAACTCCTCCTGTGGCAGTAGGTGCAAGCGAAAAGGGTTGCAGCCCATATTGCTTTTTCCATATCTGTTTGAAGCCAGTTATTGACTCACTCTCCTGTGGTTTGGCAAACCTTTCATGGTACTTTGTGCCAGATTTGGGAATGGGATTTATTGCAGCTCCTGATGTGAAAGGTGAGGAGACTGGGAAGCCAGAAAAGGATGATGAAGCATGGCATTATTTTCATGAACAGGCTAATAGGGGCCTTCCCATTTCTGTCAGCAGAAATGTAGGTACTTAGCAATCCTCACTGCAATTAAGGTTTCCAATTTTTAAATGCTTCCCTTCGTGAATGTATCCAGAATTCATTAAAGACATAATATTAAAAGGTGTTTTCTGGCTAGTGCATAAAAGGCAGTGCAGGACAGTGTTCAGAAACAAGGACAAAGGCTGGCTCTGTTTGTGAGCCTGCCCTTGGGTGTGACCCAGGAGGGTGATGTGAGCGAGCCCAAAGGGTTGGTGCAGCAGTTCTCCAGGTTGTCTTTGATTTCATGGAGCTATCGGTTGTGTGTACCAGTGGATCTGGGCACTGGAGGGTTCCAGCCCTCCTGGGATTTGCTGTGTTAAATGAAAGTAGAGGTTCAGTTGTTTTTAAGGCAAGGTTAAATACCCTGATTTTTTTTTTTTTTTGTAGGTACATTTTTAGTGATAGAAGTACTGAGTGCCTGATTCTTTATTTAAAAAAAAAAAAAAAAAAGGCAATTTCTTGCAGTATTTTAGTACTCTCTTGTTAAATCTATGTCCCACCCAGCTGCTGGATTTGCAAGCGTGTAACTCTGCCAGTTGTTGGGTTTTGTTACCAAAAAGTAGTAGAGAAATGAACTGGATGGTTTGTGACTAAGCTTTAGATATCTCCTGCTAAGATTCAGAAGCATCTCCTGGCAGTGCTAGTTAATTGCTGTAAGCATGTGATCTTATCTCCCTTTGTAATACCCAAAGCCCTGGTCACAGATATCTAAAAATCTGGAGCTCCCCAGGAGCTTGGAGTAGATCAATGTGTGATCAGTGTCAGAGAAGCAGCAAAGGAAGGTTTCCAGTAAGTTTTTGAACATTGGGATAGTGGAGGGAAAGCTCAGAGTCACTTCCTTGCTGCTGGAATGTGGGAAGTGAGGGAATTGCTGCTTATTGCTCTGAGCTGTTCCGTGAAAATGGCCAGTGGTTTCTTCCTTAGGGATCACGGTGAGCCCTGTGACATGTGCCATGTTTAGGCATCCTTGCAGGTTGCTGAGGGTGGTTTTAATTCAGGCTGGTGAGCAGGAACTGGCTTTTTTTTAAAAAACTAGAGTTGTATGTATCTTTCTCCCTGGGAACTCTCTCCAACTATTGCTCTTCTAACCTTTTAAATCCCATTTCCTAATTCTGCTTTAATTCTCTTGTGTTGCTCTGTCTTCTTGGATGTTATTTAAAGTCAAAGAACAGTGGGTTAAGGAAGTATGTGAAGGTGTTTGCACAGTGTAGGATGCCTGATGCTTTTGGTGAAGCCTGAAAGCCTGACTAAGCATGACAGAACTGGATAAAGTACTGAAAATACTAAACCAGTTTTTTAAAGAAAGATACAAGGATATTATTTTTGAAAGAACATGCTGGGTTCTGGATGTATCTTGAGATTAATTGGATTATAGGGATAGACCAGATAACAAAAGTGCTGTCTCTTTTAGTAGGTGTGAAGTGGCAAAAGCAGAGATGGGAAGAACTGGAGAGAACAAATTTTGGTTTCATGTCATTATGTAGTTCAGGGTGCTTAAAAGTATTTGATTGTCACTCAGAGCAAGTCCTGCTGAGCCAGGGACGTGCAGAGTCCTCTCTTATCACAGCTGCCTGTTCTGTCTCGTGCCTCCTGAAACACAGATGCCATCCCTTGGCACTTTGGGATTCATCTTGATGCCATATGCTGTTGTTTTTACCTTTTTTTTCCCCATTATGAGGAAATAAGTATGTACTTGAAAAGCAATTTTGATTAATCAGACAATAAAATTTGTGCAGTGCAAGTCAGAAGTGCATCTTCTGCTATTCCTGATGGGCCTCTTTATCACAAACATCCCTGTTGAGTTTCTCTACTTTTTAATGATATTTTAGCACTATGGGAAGATTGCTTTTTGGTGAGGAATCCCTAGGAAGTGTGATAAATTGCTGATAATGTGCCTTCCCTGTGACTTAATGGGTTTTATAGTTGAGAAACTGCAATCTTTCCCCAAGATCTAATTTGTGTAAGTTGGCATGATCAGAACAGGATGATGTTTGCCTTCCCAATAATTTCCTTGGTACTAAATTAGAGCTGTTCAAATGTAACTGTTGGTGATGAAAACTTCTTGGCTGTCCAAGCTTCATTTTGTATATGATGTGTTATGTGTGCTTTCCATGACTATGGACAAGAATTAATCTATTTTTACATGTTTTCTCCCTCCTGTTTTTTTAATTTCTTTTTTAATTGTAGCTAGTAATAACTTTTGTCATGTCAGTTAAGCAATACTGCAGTTAAACACTTGCTTGATTCTTCCTGGCTGAAATAAATGAGGTTTTTCAGTTAAAATTTCATCATTCAAGCCTTGTGTATCTCCGTTTTGTCAACACTTTCGCTTTCCTGAATGTCATTGGAGTTCAAAGGAGAGATCCAGGCACAGTTTTCCCATATTGGAGGGGAAAAGGTTGCTAATATTCTACACCATGCATGTTCTGTCATTTAAAGAATAAAAGTCACAGGACCCTTCCCAGTGTAGCACTTTTCTGGCCCCATCCCAGCTGGAAATGTATCGGCCTGTGCTTTCAGGACTTGGAGTTTCCATTCCTCGTGTTTTCAGGAAGGATACTGGGACATTCTTGCTCACTTTATACTCTTCCCAGCACTGCCCTTTGAATTTTGCAGTTGCCAGGGAGGGAAATACAGAAGACACAGCAAATACTCTTCCAACTCCTGATGCTGAGGGTAGTTCTGCATTCAGAGATGTGGGTCAGAATGGTAAAGCACCCAAAAATTCCATGGGCACCTCAGAATGCCTAGAGTCATTTGGGGTGGAAGTTGTTCCATTCATTCATGGAATTCTGACTGTAATTGTGTTTTAAGGCAGGAAAACTTGCTGTGGACAGAGGCTGGGCCATCAACGTGGGTAAGTGCAACCTGGGCTTTCAGGGATACTTGAACTTGTGTGCTTGCAAGCAGGATTTTTGTTTACGTGACAGTAATAACAAAGCGATGATTGTGTTTGACTAAAATCAACTCCAAAGGAAATAACAAATAATGAAGTGATATATAACAAATAATAATAATAATATATAATAACAAAGTGATGATTGTGTTTGACTAAAATCAACCCCAAAGGAAAAAGTACTGGATTTGTTCTCTCACCTACTATGGCAGCTTGATTATAAAATCTTTTTGGATAGAAAAAAGATAACTGGACAGAGACATGAATAATTTCTAAGGGGAAGTGTTTGGATTGAAGTAGTGTGAAAAAAATTGAGGAAAGATGTTTGGAGTGAATGTAAATATTTCAATAAAATCTTTGTCTTCATTAAATTAAAACTAATTTCTATAGTTCTTACCATCAACTAATGTGTGTTTTACAGCAGCTCAAGGGGTGGGTTGTTATCTGGGAGAGCAGGGCCGGACCAGTGAATGTCTATTTTTGGCAGTGCAGTTTTTCCTGAAAAAGCCTTGAATGAGCAAGTTATGAAGGATATAGAGAATATAAATGTGCTGCTCTGCTCACAGCAAACAGCCAGGAGCCACTGAAGCAAGATTTGGTGTCATGTGAGCCTTAGCTGGTTGTTTTCATAAAGCTCATCAATTCTAGATTTTTGCATTATTTCTTGCACGCATCTTCTACAAAGTGAATAGCCAGGATTAAAAATTGAACAGACAGTAAAAGTGAACAACCAAGGCCTGTCATATATACTGATAAATAAAATGAACTTCCTTAGATATTTCTAGTGGGTCTCTCAGTAAAAGAGTTCTGATTTACTGTATAAAGAACATATTCAAGGAGGGGGACATCTTGGTACTTTTGTTTGTAACGAGTGTTTGCCTTTCTGTTTTCAAGAGGAGTCTGAAAGTTTCTTTTGGTCTGAGTATTTGCAGAAGGCAGTGGGCTGTGCAAATAATGAGAACACCATAGTTCTTAGTTTGAGGGGGTTTTTTTTAGTATATTTTTTGGATGTTCAGCATAGAAAAGAACTTTCCACTTGCCCATAATGTTAGTTGTGCCTGCCATGTGAATGATCTCTCTCTTCGCAAAGACCATTTCTGTTTTTAGTGTCCAGCCTTTCTTCAGTGTCCAGCCTTTCTTTAATGCCTGGCTTTTCACCCCTTCCCCATTTTTTCTGTGCAGGGGGTGGTTTCCATCACTGCTGCAGTGACAAAGGTGGAGGGTTCTGTGCATATGCTGACATCACACTGGCTATCAAGGTAAGAACTGCTCTTAAACCAGTGTTTTCTCCTGTTTGTGCAAATGGAGAATAAAAATCCACATAAATTCCTAAGAATTAATTTACATCTTAATAGGAGCACATGAAGCCTCTCCAGATGGGCAGGAATAGGAATATGCAGTGTTTTGAAGTGGGAGGGAAGATTTGCAGGGGTCAGAATTATCAGTGTAAATATGAACCACTGCAATTGCATTAATAATGTTGTCTTGCAGAAACCACTCTAAATCAAACCAGATGGACTTTTAATATCCTCAGTGGTAATTCTCCAAGCCTTGCAGTTGAACCTGGACCTTCCACATCAGTTTCAGTGGTTACAGTCAAGCCTGCAGGGACAGAAACCCTCTCTCTGAATGAAGCTGCACTGTGCAGAGCTCAGGCTCGTTCAGTTTCAGGAATAAAAACATGAATGATTCCAAAATAGTCACTGAATGTGAATGAATACATTTGGTATTTAGCTGTTGAAAGGCTGAAGTAAGAGCCTTCTGCAATTAAGGCTTATTTTTACCAAGTGGACTGGGGTATATTTGTATAATGGAATATTTATAAAGTATCAGTAATAGTCAAACATTAAAAAGAGCTCTAGTGATTGCAGCACACCATGTGATGTAACATCCTAATTTCTGTACATGGTAATTTGCAGAAAAGTAATCCACAGTGGGTTGGGTTTTTTTTCTTCCTAACATTAAAATACAGATTGAGAAATTATAGTGGGTGACAGTTTGTAGAAAATCTTTGGGGTTTGCCATGTCTGTGTTAAAGACAGGGAATGGAACAAGATGATCTTTAAGGTCCCTCCAACCTAAACCAGTCCGTGATTCTACAGCTCAAATGCAGGTTTCATGTGTTTAATCTGGTGAAAATGTAGAGGGGGTTTTGTTGTAGAACCACAAAAGATACCTATGTCAAATAACATGAGCTTTTGTAATTAAATGTATTAGAATAATTTAGCAGTTTATTTGGTGACTGAAACAAATAGGCTGTGGAAGCTTTAGGGCTCCAGTTTAATCTGCCACTCAACTTCCTAAATTTCTTCATGTTTTTCTTTGCTTGTATATCCAGTTCTTATTTGAAAGAGTACCAGGGGTGTCTAAAGCCACAATTATTGACCTGGATGCTCATCAGGTGAGTAGTTTACCTGCATTTCAGTGCTGCAGATATTCTGCTTGAAATGCAAGTGGGTGATAAATACCCCTTTTAAATCCTACTATAAACTGTCAACTTGCAGAACACAAAGTTCAACAGAGATGTTGGAAACTGTGAGCAGTTTGGTTGTTGATTTTATGGTCCTAAAGACTCTTAAGCCAGTTTAATAAAATAAACCTGAGTTGCAGCTCCATCATGTGGCTGGATGTAAAAATCCTGCTGCGTTGCACACAGAGACTCCAGGGATGAGAGCCAAGGACCTCCTGGGAGAGAATTCCCGCTGGTGGTGGCTGCAGCAGGCTCTGCAGGGGAGGCACCTGCCCTGCGGTGTGTAATGGAGAGCCTGGCTCCAGGCTAAGGAGGGAAGGGCACCTCCCTCTGCCCTGGCACAGCGATTTGCTGCGGGCACTGGGAGCAAACCTCAGCTCGGGGGGCACTTGCACAATATCCTAAGGGCACGGAAATGATATTTTTAGGAAAGCAGTTAATGCACCAAAGTGATGTCCAGTGTGAAGCATTTCAGGTAATTTATTATGTGTAAAGAGACCATTTTTAAATAGCTCCATGGCAGTGAGGCAGCCTTATGGCTGCAAGTTTTTCATCTTCTATCATTCCCATTATCCGCATCCTAAAATTACCGTATCAGGACAACGTTATGCAACAGGAAGATGTTTTGTGTTGCTCTCTCTCCGGGTGTGCATCTGTTTTGTGCTTTTTGGGGGGAGTTTGTTTTGTTTTTAAAAGTTCTTGGGATGTGTGGTTGGTTTTCAGCTGGGCTGGTGTATCTCAGTGTGCACATGGAATCACCCCCTGGTTCCTTCTCTGGGCAGTGGGAGGTGTGTGAAGCAGCTCAGCAGACCCTGCTTAAAAATGCAGATTTTTCTCATCTTGTTCCAATTCTTAGTGCAGTGGCGAGTTCCACCTTTCACGAGAAAATGTTTCACTCAGAGGCTTTCATATGCCCAGAGTTGTGTGCATGGACTGTTTATTTGTGGACCAGAGATGCTGAAAAAATAAGTTGGATTTGCCATTTTTGAGCATAAAAGCTGAATTACAGAAGATATATCTGTGGAAATGTCTGTTTCTGTAGTTTAAATGAAATTCTTCTGTGCTGCTGTATGATACACTGATTTAAACTAAATTATCTTAGTGATTGCTGTGGGAAAATGATTTTTGTATTAGTGAAAAATGTCTAAATGAGAGCCAAAAGAAGAATATTTAAATTCAGAAATGGGAAAGGGGGAAATATTCAAAATCAGAGTTTTCTCCTGAACATTGCTCTTGACACCCAGCACAATTTTTTTTAGGGAATTTCTGTTGTTAAACAATATGTTAAACTGTTGGATCTTTAGGGTTTGTAGTTTTTCCAGGGACTACTTACCTCCCCAAGGCCTGAGTCACCAGAAGAGCTGTTTTCTGCTTTATTTATTTATTAATTCTTACATAAGGAGACTCAGTTCCCTGCAGCAGTCGAAAGTGACTTTTTCTTGCACAGTTGGGTGACAGATCTCTTTAGTGGTCACAGTTGCTTTTGTGATGCTGCTGAGGACAATTAGCTTCCAGTTTTCACTTATTTTTCTTATATGTGTAATGAGATCTGTGCTAATTACCTTCCCAAAGATACAGGGCTGATCCTGTCGGCCCGCCCCAAACTCTACACTCAGAACAACCTTCGAGGTTCTAAATGAGAGGAGGACACAGGAGTTGGAACTCTGATGACCCCAGACTTGGCAGTGTGTTTAATTCTGTGTTGGCATGCCAGCAGGAGCTAAGTGTGGATTTCCTTCAGGGCAATGGCCACGAGAGGGACTTCATGGATGATCCTCGGGTGTATATTATGGATGCTTACAACAGATACATTTACCCCGGGGATGGTTTTGCCAAACGTAAGTACAGCTGAAATCCAGTATTCCAAAATGAGAAAGCCCTTCTGTGTTGTTACATAACTTCATTTACTAATCAGCTTTCTTGCAACGTGTTAACTAGATTTTATTTCTCTTTAATTTCACGTTGTTTTCAGTGATCACTGTGATATATCACGGCAGTGTTTTCCCTCACCTCTGGGATCAATTTCTGGGATGCAGGGGGTGGGTGTTCAGTGCTCCTGCCACACTTGGAGCAATGAGTTAAATAATCCTTGGATTTGAAGAGATGGTTAGAACTTCATCTTTCCCTTATGAAAGAATTCACTGATGACTCATTGAGGCGTATCATCAGGAGCTGATACTGTGTGAAAAGGTTTCATGTTCTTTTGAAAGTTATAAATTACGTTTTAGGTGTGTTATCTTGCCAGTAGAAGTTGTTTTAGAAGCATCTAGAAAAAAAGCTGCATCTGAACGTGAAACAAGTTGGGAAGCAAAAGGAAGTCATGGAATAGAACCATTAAAGTTGGAAAAACCCCTTAAGATGGAGTCCAACCACAGCCCTGCCAAGGCCACCACTAACCCATGTCCCCAGGGGGGACATGCACATGAAATCCCAGCAGGGATGGGGACCCCCCTGCCCTGGGCAGCCTGTCAGACCAGTGATAAGAGCTGCTGCTTGATTTTTCCTGGTTGTGGTTTGTTTATCCCTGCTGTGATGAGCCTATTGTGTCTTGTGACCAGCCACAATTAATTAGTGGGGCTTTGATAATGGTTAAATTGGAATGCAAAAGCCCAAAGTTGTTTTGACCTTTGATTCTGTTGCACTCATTTATTACAGGGTTAATTTGTTCACTGAGTCAGAGGTTGTTGGGGGGATGTTCTGCTCTTGGATTTCTTCAGCGATCGTGTCGTTCTGAAAAGCCTTCACTTGGATGCTTGGCAAGGATGAGGTGCAGTGCATTGCACTGCTGGTTTTTGACCAGTAAAGATTTTGAGAATTGTAGTATTGCAAGGTATTAAACTGAAAAATGACCATTTAAAGCACATCATGTCTGAGGGCAGACAAACTGCAAGCAAATGCATCCCATTATTCGTATATCACATGGCAACATTTGAACAGATTGATCAAGACCAAAACAGAGTAAGTCCTTGTTAGGAAATCGGAACCACTGAGCTCACTCCTCCCCTGAGATGTTGGCAATACCAGCATTCCTGTTCTAAGGATAAGGTGCCAAAGGCAAGTGAATATGTAGGTCCTTGCAGATTGCATAAGAATGTCTAAATAGGATTTTTGTGGCTAAATCCTTTAAACCCTTCCTGCTAGGTGAGACCCTGCAAAGATGGGCTCACAGAGGGAATCTCTGAAGAAAGGTAGAGGCTTGGCCCTGACAGTTGGAATCCTTAGGGTGAGCTCTTAACAGGTCACTGTCTCCTTGGACTTCCTGCCTGTTTTTCCCATGTTTTATTGCAGGAGCCTCTTCTGCACATTTTTTGCCTCATGCCCTTCATTACGGAAGGGAAGAAAAGAGCCCATTGCCTAGTGCTAAGCCAGAAGCACATTGACTCCCTCGGGGGAAGCAGTTTGGAATTACACAAGCTTTGGAGCAGAAAGGAGAAAATGGATGGGGAATAGGACTAGTTCACTGAAGGGTGAGCAGGAAAAGTTCACACTTAAAGCTGAGGCCTTGCAAAGCTCCTGGGTCTGAGTGTCATTTTACAAAGCTGCAGAAGCACCTTCACTAATGAACAGGAGATGGACGATGAACACATGGAAAAGCTGTGTCCATCCTGACCTACAGATCTGTCCCTGCTCTGTCAGTGCTCCTGCTCTGTGTTTGTGGTGCAGATGGAGGCAAGAGCCCTGCAAAGACATGGCATCTTATTCACCATCTCTCAACTTCTTCATGGTTCCATCAGAACAGTAGTTTGCTCCCTTTCCAGCATGTCCCCTCCTCCACAGCTCCAGCCAGCCAGCCAGCAAGATCCCTCACCCTGAAGAGGCTCCAAGTGCTCTTCAGAAGAGCTGTGCAGACTTACAAGGACATTTATATAACAATAAGAACTCAGGAAAGTATCATAAAGAAACAAAAATCTTAGAACAAACATTGATGCAACACAATAGGAATGAAAAAGAACACTTCACTGATGCTGAACAAGGATGGAAAGCAGAGACAAACACCTGCCCAGCAATCAGATGAGTAATTAAGTGTCATTCTGTGTTGAATGCACACTTGGTGGGTGCTGAATCTGTATGTATGCAAGCCAGTTAATTGGAGGCAGAGGGTGGGTGAGGTAGCAGTCATTCCTTGGAACACCTCTGCCATGGAGTTGGTATTAATTCACATGTAGAGTTGCACACACCTCCATAAAGGCACCCAAAACTAGGCTGCATAACCTTGGCTTTCTTCCCTTCACCTTCTCAGCCCTCCTCTTCTGCTTCTGTTGCTTTATTAGAAGCATTAGAAATAATTTGATTTAAATTAAGAATAGATATTTGCTCTTCTGGTAGGATTACAGGGTAAGAACATTAAATTGAAAATGCTTGGGGCAAAGCTGAATCCTGTTATACATTCATAAAGCAGTTCACATGCTTTTTCATGATTTCATGATCCTTTGCTGTGAAGTTTTGAGTGTTGGGATAAAAATAAAACATCTTCATAATTTCTCAGTGATATTTATCTTGTTTTTTTCCCCTCAGCTGTTTCCTCTGCAATAGCAGTTCAGTGTTTTCTTTGCCTTATGCTTTATTTATGTTACTTTTAAGTTAATAATTTCCTTTATGATTTCTTGGCCGATTGGTAACTGGACATGTAGATCAGCTGCCTTTTAGTAACATTTTCCACTTGCATCTCAGAGATTACTTTTTCCCCCTGCATCTAATTTTCCCTCTTCAATGGATTTTTTTTCAAGGTCATTGTGCTTAACAAGTGCTGGGAAAACAAGCAGTTGAGTAATTCTCTTTAATTCAAGGTTCTGTGAAAATGCAACGTATTGAGAAAACTTCCAGAAATGGGATTTTTTTTTCACTTGCTTACCTAAGTCTTGCATTTTCTTTCAAAGCAATGCTTTGCTTATTGAGGAATGGTTGGTTTGTTTGCTTTCAGGTGCCATAAAACGCAGAGTGGAGTTGGAGTGGGGCACAGAGGACACAGAGTACCTTCAGAAGGTGCACACCCACGTGGAGGGAGCACTGAACGAGTTCAAACCTGACATCCTGGTTTATAATGCTGGCACAGACATCCTGGATGGGGATCCCTTGGGAGGCCTGGCCATTTCCCCCCAGGTTTGTATGGCTCTGACATCCTGGATGGGGTCCCTTGGGAGGCTCTGGAATGCCCCAGCCCTGCTCCTCACACACACTGCAGGCAGTGTGTTAGCTGAAGGAAAGTGGCACCCCTTGCACTCAGCCAGAGCATCTCCCTCTTACAGACACCAAAGATCCATCTCCCTTGCTCTTTCTTCTTTTTTCAAAATTGTTCTTTTTTCCTGCCTCTAAGTATTGTTGTTTCTCAGGTGCCTGTTCCAGTATAATCCATCTCCATCCTAAAATACACTGGTTTTGAACACCCAGACAGTAACCAGAAATACATTTTCACACTTCACTTGACTTCTATTTCCTTGGTTTGGTTTGTATGTTTTTCCCCTCACATGACCCGTTTTGCAATGTATTTCTTTTGTCACCTGCCCCCAGTATGTATGTACACTGAATTTAAGCTGCCCTTGTTGTGTCTTCCTGTTCTAACAGTTTTGTGCAGCCTGTCTGTGTATTCCTAGCAAGTGAACACCTATTTTCCTTTCTTTGATTCTTTTCTTTACAGGTATCATTTACTTTCTCTCACCAGTTTGGTACCACACTTCAATTTTGATTTATTCTGTACAGCTTCATAGAAGTCTTCACCTTCCAGTTTATGTACCTTCACCTTCCACCTTGTATTTCCTCCCTGCTTTTTAATGATTCCTTCTCTGACAGTCCCTCTGTGCTGCCTCTCTCCTGTTTCACATTTAATGGCCACCAGTTCAATACAGGGTCTGTGAGCTCTCGGATTCCCCCCTGATGGAGCCACCCCTCCATCTGTTCAGCTTTCATTCTGTCTAGTTCTGGTGCACAGAGGAAAAGCTGAGGGGTTGGACCTGCTTCTGACCTTGGAGAGGACACAGCCTGAGGTGTGAGGTGTGTTTGGTGCAGCAGTGGCCACCAAGGCAAGCGGCAGCTGGGGCGTGGGTGGAGAATAGTTGGAGATTTGCCTCAAGAAAACAACAGTCCTGCCTTTTGAGAAGGTTAATTGCCAAGCAAAGTGAGTTGCTGTAGGTTGCTGGTAGAGACAGAAGGTAAGGATGGGGAAGGGAAGGTGGAGCAGCTTTCCTGGTCACAGGGAGAGATGGAAGGCAGAGGGTGCCATTTCTCTGCACAGCCTGAAGGAGCAGAGGTTTCTGTAGCTCCAGCCTTTGTTGTCTGCATTGAGGGCAGGGTTTCCTGTCTCTGGTCTTGTTGTGTAAGTGTGAAGACATATTTCAGCACATTCCAGGCTGCTGGAGAGACAAAATTGAAGGAATTGTGCCTGGAGAGCTCATCTCTGAGATTTCTTAGTGCAGTCTGTGGTCCTACACACCCGAGGATGTCATTCATACCTCAAGCTCTCGCTGCGGGGTCAGTTCTGCTCACCATTGGGCTCCTCAGTGCTCTGAGTGATGGTTTCCTGGTGCCTGAGGCAGTAGAAGAACCTGAGGTGTGGCAGCCCAGACCCTGTTCCCTCTGTGTGGAACTGGGAACTCTGCTGGGCTGTTGGTTTCTGTTGATGTGTTTTCTTCCCTGGTAACACAGAAATGTGGGAATAAGCCCATGTTGTCCCCTCAGCTCCTCCAGGCTCCGCCACAAGAGGTGCTGGAGCAGAGGGGCTCATGTCAATGGCAGCTGCTTTCAGTCCTTGGGTGGGATAACTGTGCTGCATCCAGGGGACCCACAGCTCCTCCTGGAATTCTGTTCCTTTCTCTAAGGGTCTGTTTCTCATGGAATTCTTCAGTTTCCTTTGTCTCATTGTTCAGTTGTTACTCCTTGTCCTCTCACAGGGCTGTGTCGATAATAATATTGCACAATAAACAGCACTGTTGTATGGTTTTACAAGATATTTTTTCTACTATATTTGTATTTTGGTTTTTTTCCCTTTGTTGCCTATTTGTGGTCAGTTAATGGCAGGGTAAATATTTCTCGATGTATTTACAGTCTTCCTGTAACGAGCCTGAGGGGTGCATGTTCATTTTGTAATGCTTTTGCTGCTGCTTCCTTCATTTTCTGTATTTCATGGCATTAGGATCCCCTTCTCCAGCTTTGCACTTATTTAAGCTCTGAGCTGTCCACTGTTACGTTGCTAAGCTTTTGGTTTGGGGTTTTCTCAGGAGTTGTAATGCGTTGTGTATATCTGGAACTCTCTGCTTTTACAAACAGTAGATTTTAATTCTGTTCTCCCTCATTTCTGAAGTATTTTTTCCCACATGTACTTTTTCAAACCCAGAAGACTCAAACTCTATTGTGTGGGCTCTGTGACACTGCAGGACCTCTTGGTCAGCAATCTGTGTTATTTTTTAGTTCCATAGCCTTCTCAGTAAGAAATCAGTTAGACTTTATTCCCTTTTTAATGTTGGGGGTTTTTTTTATGGGTTTATCATTGCTTACATTGTGCAACTCTCCCTTCAGCCATAGATTCTTTTAGCATTAACTGCAGGCCTGTATTAAAGAAACTGGGACTAATAATTCAGCCAGCGATTGTGGATGTGTAAGGACATTTTTCCCAGTCAGTGATGTTCGATACCCCTTTCTCCCCCGACTTGTGGCTGCTGTGACCCTGCAGGGCATTGTGAAGAGGGACGAGGTGGTGTTCAGGGCCGCCCGGCGCCGCAGCATCCCCGTGCTGATGGTGACGTCGGGCGGGTACCAGAAGCGGACGGCGCGGATCATCGCCGACTCCATCCTCAACCTGCACAGCCTGGGGCTCCTCGGCAGGGCCCTGCCCGCCTGCCTCGGGGGCTGCTCAGCCCAGCCTGCAGCAGGGGCTCAGGGACTCTGCTAGGGACTTGGGCAACTTGTCACTGCCACGACAAGGGACTGCAGTTTCGTGGAATAACCCAGCGGAGACGATGCAGGCACCGAGGAACCCTGTCTGACTCCTGCCTTTATCCTGAGCAAAGGCAACACATCCTTCTAAGCTAATTGAGACTTGCACTCAAGGGTACTGTCTTCATGTCTAATGTTGCTGTAGAAAGCTTTAATTGCTTCTCTGATTGCCAAGGGAGGTCTGCTGTGTTGAAAGAACTATGCAGTTGGTATCCAAAGACTGTCCCAGGCCTGTTCAGATGGTGCAGCTTTGTCTGTGGGGGGGGAAATAAGGACTAAACCCACTGTTTCTTGGGTTTTTTTAGATACTGCATTTTATTTATTGCTTTTTTAATTGAAATGTTGTTGTAAAATGTGTTCTGTGCAGACTTCAATGTCAGTTTAACCCTAAAGTTAAGTGCAATGCTGTAAAAACCAGTGCAGTTGGTGGGCTTTGAAGCATTAGCCTGATAGAAGGAAAGGTCATCAATTATAGTTTATTCCTGTTGCTCATAGTGGCTTAAATCTTACTCATAAACACCTTGAGAAATAGAATAGTAAACACCTTTGGCTTCATACACAAAAATGAGCCATAAGGGCTCAACATGAACAGTCCGGTGTTCCTGCCTCTCTTACCATGAGCCCTGCATGTGAAAGGCAACAGTTCCTCTGCATTGTAACTCACAGGGTAAAGACACTACAGTCAAATCAAAGCTGATTTTAGAGTTCTGAGCAGCCTTGCAGAAAAAACTGTGTAGAAATACAGGCTATCTTACTCTTCCCAGCTCAGCAGGTATAAAACAACAATGGGTACATTTAAGTTGTTTTTTTCTCCCCAACTAGTGCTGTGTTTTTCACTTGCTCAGAGAGTAATGGTACTTGTAGTTGCAGTCCTAGTTGGTAAGTAAGTTGTTCATTATTGCTGTTCATCTGAAAGTACAGTGGAATTGCTACATGAAGTTAATGTGCTAACTTTATATGGAGTTTCTGGGAGGATTTGGGTACAAAATGGTGTATTCCAAGCAGATTCAGTGCACTACCTGTAAAGTCTGGCTTTGTTTAAGTTGGTATATTTTGCATTGTAGCAGTGGGTTGTAAATGCACTAAACTGTATATTTTGCAAGAGCTTTTATAACTTCCAAGTGTTCACTGGTTTGTTCTCCAAGTTTCACATCATGTTTATGTTTGAGCCTTCCTGCGAAGGGACACCAAGATTTTCCTTGTACTAGAGTTGCTGTATAAGCTATTTAAGGGATGTTTAATGCTAATTATAATACTTACCTCACTTAATGTTTAGATGGGGTTTGTCAGTTGTAAAATTGCACGGTTGCTATAAATATCTGCTTTAAGCCACATTTGACATATTGCACTAAGCTTGAGTAGCTACACTGGGATTAAAAAGCACTTTTAAATTTCTTACTAGAAGGACCATCAGAGTACGACTAATGTTGAGATTTATTTTTTCTATACTGTCTGACGTTACTGAGAGATGTTGTTATTCTTTCATATAATTTTTATAAAATTATAAATTACATTTCTAGAAACTAAGGCCCTGTCATAGCACCATATGGTCTTTTCCCAAGCGTCTTCTGTTTGTGTTAACATGTTTCCATAATTTTCCCTTGGTGGAGATTAAAATGATGTTGAACAATGCTGACTGACTTTTCTTTTCACTTCACATGGCTCTTGACTGCCAAAAACTTTGACTGGCAGTTTCTCAAAGGGACAAGAAGATGCATTTTTCATACTTAAAATGTGACTGAAACTGCAGTGAATCTCAAGGGTGAGTAGTACAAGGTTTGCCAACAGGTTCTTTGAGGTGACTTTTTAAAGTGAGCTTGCAAGGTTTGTATCCAAATAATTTTTAAGGTGTCATCAAAGGGCTTAAAGTCACTTTCTAATTCCAATTTCCGTTTTATTACCTATATTGTAACTCCTATTTAAATATTTTATTGTTACAGGTGTTAAAATGTAAACTAAGCTTCTGATAAGGCTGCAGTAGTTTTAGAGGTCTTTTATAGATCAGTGTCTTTGCAGAGAGAACTAAATGTTGGCAGCAGAGCCTGACAGCTCTCAGATCATCTGTGAAATTGGGGAGTGTTCAGAGCAGACACACTGAATGCACTTCAGTGTTCATTGTAAAGTTAGAATTGGAAAACCCACCACTCCTACATATTTTTCACAAATTTTAATTAGGGTATTATTTGACTTTGTTGCCAAAAGATTGATTTCTGCACATTAAGAAACTAGTCCAAGGTAAATGTGTATGGGAAAAACATAGAGCTTTTGGTTTTTGGTTTTTAATTGCAGTTGTAACAGTAAAATCCTGCTGTGACAGGAAGGAGGGTTTCAGAACTGGTACCCTTACCACCAAATCTGTCTCGAAGAAGGACTTAGTAGGCTTGTCTTTCATCATAATAAGACATTAGTTTTGACTCAAATTACTTGAAAAAGAAGCAGTGAGGATTTTCAGTGACTTAATTTATGAACACGCATTTCTTGCTGGGCATCTGTGTGTGAAATGTAGCTCAAATATCAGCTGAGGGTTGGTGTTTTCATGTGTGTGATTTGACAGTCGGTGTGTTGGGCTCCAGCCCCCCTGGTCTGTCTGACAGTGAGCTCAGAGCAGAGAACTTGGCACTGAAGGTGTTCTGGTCAGAGCTTCAGAGCGTTTGGCTTTAGGTGGTGATACCCTCACACTGCTTGACTTTGGTGGTTGTTTTTTAACACCCTGTGCTGTGGTTTTTTGTGATCTGTGCGGGAATTTCTTGTACTGTACAAATGATAATGTACAGTTGTTGTGTCCTCCACACACCACAGGCCCTTTGGGGAGAACATTCCCAGAAGTTGTGAAGTCAGGAATCCTGGACCCGCCCTTTGCTCACACTGTGCTTGCTGAGCTCTGAGGGCTGTGGGCTCCAGGGCCTTGGTGCTGAGTGCTGGGCTAGCTTGGGAATAATGGGAAACATTCATCTTCCATGAAAACTGAAGTCCCTGGTGAAGAAGAAATTGCTCTTGCTGTGTTTGCCCAGTGGAGGATGGTCTCCCTCATGGGAGGGATGCATCCCTCTGGAATGCAGAGCACATCACCAGCAGTAACAAAGAGTCATGGTATCCCCAAATGAATTGGGTTGGAAGGGACCTTAAAGGCCACCTTGATCCCTTGCAAATAAGTGCCAGCTTTAGCTTAGGCTTTAAACAGGTGGGATATTCAGGTTTGCAGTCTTTGCTTGGTCCTGACATCCTTGGCAATCTCTTGGCAGAGCACTGCATGGGAAATGGAACTTCATCTCACCCCTGTGCAGGCCATTTTGCTACAGCCAGTCAGCTGTTACTGAATGGGAATGGAAGGAATTCCTCCTGGAAGGAGCTGATGTTTTGGTAAGCTGTGTGAGGGGCTGCCTCATGTTCCTGGGCTGGATTCTCTCCTGTCTCACCAGGGCAGGGGGAACAGGAGGCTGGTTTTGCCCAGTGCCTCATTCAATGCAATATGGCACCAACCTGTAGATGATCCTCAGGACCAAGCAAATAACTCCTGCCCTGCTTTCCTGCAGTATTTTGAGGGTGTAATAAGGCTCTGCACGAGGTACTGACTTGCTGGAGGTAAATTCAGAGGTTTGTGGTAAGACAAAAATGCCCTTTGGTTGAGTGGGACAGGAGGTGGTTGTGGTGGGGCTGTGCTTCTGCCTCCAGCCTGGTGCAGCTCTGACCTCCCTCGCAGCCCTCACCTGAGCTGAAACTGCTGGTTGGAGATGAAATAAGTACAAAAATTCTGAAAAGACTGCCAGGCATGTCTTGTATCACCAGCCCTGAAGCATTATGGTTTGCCAGTGGTCTGTGGAGACGTGGCACACTTCCATAAATCACCTCTTCCTTCAGAAGTAACATTACAGGTAATAAAACCCTTGCTGTCAGATAGAAGGCTTTAGTTACATATTTCACTAATAAGTTCCAAACTCTGTTTTATTTTGCTGTTAAGATTAGATATCCTTTGAGCTTGACCAGAATTGATTATTCTGGAAAGGCATGTTTGATTTGTTTAAAGAGATGATAAAGGGGGAAAAATGTATTCAAGGCTGACCTAAAAAATCCCTTTTGTCTTTATAGTGTCTTAAACTTAGTCCTTCATAGAGTTATAGTGGATTGCAATGCTTTGTGAGAGCAAAGAGATGTCTCCTTCACTTCACTTTTGACACTTACTATTTAATTCTGTTGGACAAAAGCTTATAATTTGGTCTGTTTGGTTTGTTTTGGATTTGTTTGGGGTTTTTTTTCCTTCTGTTTAGATTTATAGCAAAGATGCGACAAGGGAACTGAAAAACTGCCTAAACAAAAAGCTGCAGCCTGCTCTGCTTCCCTTGCATTGGAGCTACAGCCAGAAGAGCCTCTTTGCTTTTGGAATAAGTCAGGTAGAATCTTCCCTGGCATCACATCCATGTACTTCTTCCTGTGTTGTCTGCTGGCTTCCAGCTCTTCCCAGTCCTTGCTGATCTTCCTGTGCCAGCCAACACCCACCAGGGGTGTCACAGGAACCTTCTGCTCTCTGTGGGATGTGGTTTTAGCACAGGAGACTTTCAGAAGGGGCTGTGTGAGCACCTGGGGGTGGCACTGAGGGCAGGGGACACAACAACTCCTGCTGCCACTTGTTTATCCTTCAGGATAAGCAGCTCAGTGGGGTCCTGGAGCAGGAGCTGTGTGATTTCTGCCTGGACAGAAGTGATTCCTAATAACATTCAAGATCAAAAACAGGATCAGAGTTTAAATTGATTCCTTTTTTGAATAAAACAATCTGACAATCAGAAGTAGATGTTTGTGTGGGCTGTCCAAAAACTGGTGTGTCTGGTGGGTCTTCATTTCGAGATGTCACAATTGTCTTGGAGCACTACTGAAATGAGATGAGTCAGTCTTTGCCAAGGCTCCATTCCACGAAGATCACTGAAGTGCAACAAATGGAAAGCAGAGGGGCAAAGGCAGAGCTGCAGGAGCTGGGATCATTCCCAGTTCCAGGAGGGCACTGTTTGGCTTAGCAGGGACAGTCCTGTCAGGGTGGGAATGAGCCCTGCTTGGTGCTCTGGGGACATGAGGAACAGTGTGACGTCCTCAAGCAAGTAAGTGGTTCTAAAGATTCTCCTTCCTATTCAGTTGCTTCTTCCAGAGCAGTTGAAACGTAATCATTTGAATGTTGTGATGCTCTTTAAAGAAGAGTTTTAAAAACAGCCACAGCTCAGCTACAGCCCAACAGAGCCTGAGCTCAGGGGAGCAGTGGGATCCATCCATCCATCCATCCATCCATCCATCCATCCATCCATCCATCCATCCATCCATCCATCCATCCATCCA
>JAWWEU010000023.1:20027759-20038898 GCA_035583155.1 Acropternis orthonyx
ACTCCAGGCCATTCCCTGGGTCTGTCCCTGCTCCCCACAGAGCAGAGATCAGTGCCTGCCCCTCCTCTGCCCCTCCTAAGGAAGCTGGACCTGCACTGAGGTCTCCCCTCAGTCTCCTCTTCTGCAGCTGAGCACACCAAGTGCCCTCAGCCGCTGCAGATGCTGCTGCAGGCACGTTGTCAGTTGTCATTGTCCCCAGCTTTCGGGGGAAAGTTTCTTTGCAGATTCTAAACTAATGCAAATAACTTGTCTGAGTGCGTTCCAGGAGCCGTGCAGCCTCCCATGAGTGTGTTAGAGATGCCTGCTGAGGATCCTCTCCCCCACACCCCTGGTGAGCCCAGCAGGGACCGGAGCGGCCTCGGCTGCTCCAACCACAGCCTCAGATGGGCACCAGTCACTTCCAATATTCTGCGGGTACCAGTGAAATTAGGTGTTTGGAAAAATCTGATAATATGAGAATATACTGGAACATTTCTTGGATCAGGCTGCTGCATTACTCATGCATCATTAATTCTCCAAATATTAAGGGAAGGTTTCTTAATATCGGGCCATACTCTGTTAAAGAGATACAGAACAGCTTGCTGAGGTTAAACCATGATGTCAAACACACCCTTGGCCAAGCAGATCCACTGCAGGAGGGTAGGGAGGACCCCGGAGTGGGGCTGCTGGTGCGGGAGAGACTCTGGGCTCAGATGGATGCTCGGGGTCCCTGTTACACTGCAGGGTGTGCACGCCCGTGTTTTACCAGCCCCAAACTGCAATATCTCATTGTCCATGCTCGCATTGCTTCACTCCTAGGCAGGATTTTCTGTTGTCACAGCAGACCAATTTAATGCTCTTTTTGGCACTCCTTGTATAACTAAAACCACTGCTAAGTCTGCCTGGGAGCCTGAGTTTGAGGAGAGCTCAGCCTTGGCACTGCTGGTGCTGGGACCACAGCAGCATCCATAACCTCTGGATTTTAGCTGCTGCCATTCCAGCGAGACTCTCCTCTTTTCCATGCTCCGAGCTGCCCTGGCACTTCACTGCATTTGTTACTGCCGTGCCAGAAGCACAAACAGAATGTCAAGTGAGCCTCATTTCCCCTCTTCCCTGTGTTGGTCCATAATGATGCTGCCCGCTGTTTTACTGCTCGTGTTCCAGCTCCTGTGAAAATGATAGTTGTGCATAACACTTGGGAACTGGGGAGAGCTGGGAGAGTGTCAGCAACCAACTGCTTTATGAAGTTGTTTTTCTGGGTGGCTGACGCTCTCCCCTGCATTTTAAGGACACCTGTTAAGATGGAGTGAGGAACTGGAAGGTGGCAGAACCTTTGTAGGTAGACAGCTAATAAATTACAGCCCTAGCTGGACATGGAAGGATAGAGAAATGGCAAGGGGAAGTTGGCTGCGGATGGCTGTTGGAATGCCCACGGTGCTGGAGGTCTGCAGCACGTGTGACCTGCCAGGAGCTGCCTGTGTTCACACCAGGCCCCTGGGAAAAGTGGAGCACTCCTGCCTTTGGGATCTGCTTAGGATGGAAGCAGTGATGTACGCAAACCTAACCATTCCCCTGAGGAAATGCTCAGAGTTCTGCACTGTCTTCCTGAGCTAAATGGAAATAGGTGTCTGAGCATCCTCCAGTTCCCATGGGACTGCAAACTCCTGGGAAGCCAGTGCCCTGAGTGCTGAGGGGGCCTCTGGAGTGGGACATGCAGATGCAGGAGGGAGTGAGGAATAGGACAGGTTGGATGAGCCATGTAATCCCTGGGCCCCAGGGACATTCCTTCTGCAGCAGAGTGAATTTGGCTGTAAAAATTTATCAGCTTCCCTTGCTCTTGCACGCAGAAGACTCTGGTTTGAAGACTGCTTTTTTCCTTTTTCCTTTTTTTCTCTTCTATTTTAGTGGAATTACTTGTTTTAGATCTTCCTGCTGGCTATGTGCAAAAATTTGAAAGGAAACAATATTCTGCTTTTGGGAGCTGATGCTCTTTGTCGTGGCACTGATTTCTTGAAACACAACCAATTTTCCGTTTAATCCTTCTCATGTGTTATTTCTCTTTCTTTGTGATGTAAAGTAGTTCTTGACAGAAATGATGCTCTTGTGTATCATGTAAAAGGTAGGCTTTAAATCAGGAGATACTTTTGGTGATTTACAAGATGGAATTTGCTAAGGTGAGCTCTGGGGAGTGTCTGTTCTGGGGGGCCCAATGAGCCAAACTGCCCCTCTTCTCAGTGGCCCTGCTAGAAAGCCCCAGTGGCACGGGGTTCATGGGAGCTTTGGAAACCAGCTCTCCATCACTACAACCTGCTGCACATTTTCAGCTTGTCAGCAGCGATGGAACTACAGAAAGATAAAGTGAGAGACTTCTGTGTGAAATCTGAAGGGGGAGGGGAAGGCTGTTCAGCACCACTTGATGAGCCAGGAATTTCAACTGCTGTAGTTTTCAACCATTTTCCCGTCTCTGGCACATCAGATGGGTGTTAAAACTTCCACGGGGCTTCACCGGGAAGAAGAAGAGGTCTAAGAGTGACTCCAGGCACAGGCAGGCACCAGGGGCAGTGGGCACTGGTGGTGCAGGATGGTGCTGGAAGGGCCCCGGGGTCCTGCACCCTGTTCCATCATCGCCCAGGCTGGAAGGGAGGTGAGGAGATAAATACAAATAGCGAGGAAGCAGGAACATAAATATTTTACAGGGGAGGGCAAAACTGCTTTATTGCTTTTATCAGCAGGATTAGAGTGAAAAATGAGGAGTGTTTCTGAAGCATCGCCCAGGTCTGTGGTTGGGAAGGCTCTCTGCAAGGCTTGGCACAGCATTAATACCACCAAGCCTCCCAGAGCTCAAGGGGCGTTTGGACAATGCTCTGAGACACGTGGTGGGATTGCTGGGGCTCCTCTGCAGGGCCAGGGGCTGCGTTGGGTGATCCTTGTGGTTCCTTCCAGCTCTGGATATTCTGCGACTGTGCCTTGGTAAGTGGTGAACTACCCACGTATTTCCTGGGCGTGTGGGCTCAGCCTGGAGTGTTGAATGGCTGTGTCAGAACTTCCTTAGCAAGGACAGCTGCTTCGTTTCCTCAGTAGCTTTTCCAGCAGCACTCCTTCCTTCCCCACCTTCCCTCCGCGGGCTCCGAGGCTGCTGAACATATTTAAGCACACAGTTTTTAATGTGTCCCAGGAGCTGGCTTAGTCATTTAATAACTTTATATATCTGCATGTCCTTTTCTTCAGGGAAGAGAAGAGGCAAAAGATCTGCTATTCTGACACTATTAAAGGCATGCCCCTCTGGAACTCAGCCGGGGGATCAGGGAAGCTGCAGAGATTTCTGGGGAAAACTGTCATGGAGCTGAAACCAAAGCTAGAGGTGACCACGAGACCTACACAGTACCTGCCCTGGGGGTTGTCCTGGGCTCCAGGGAGGTCTCTGTGACATCCCAGTGACACCTGGGGCAGGGACAAGTGCACTTGATGCCTGTGTTAGGCTGGGGGCTTCCAGCCCCTGTGGAAGGTGCTCCTCCCCTCCCGGGCTTTGCCTGCTTGTTGGAGCAGAACTTGTGATCCTCCAGGAAGGATATTTGTACCTGGTTTCTACCTGCCAGCACTGGACCCCAGACAGCCCACTCAGAACACAAACACCTGGAGGCCACGAGTCCTGAGTCACCTTCAGGAAACACCTCCAGCTGTCCTTGATGCCCTTCCCTCTCCAAAGCCTCTGCTCGGCAGGGAGGTGTCACATCTTCCCTGAAAAGATGATCATCACCTAAAATTTCCTTGGGTATTTAGCCAGGAGAAATGAGATGCCAGTGAGGTTAGATATGATAAGGATAATTCTGAATGCCAACACAGTTCACCCAACCCACCCCCATCCCAGAGTTACGAAGTGCCAGCAAGGATAAAGAATAAAATCAGTGCATCATTAAGATAATGAGATCCATATGCTCATGCAGTCAAATAAAAGTGAACTCAATGTATTGAAGAGCTGAAAAAGCAGATGAATGAACCACGACAGACATCCTGAAATCATGTTTAAAATGCAAATATTGATATTTCTCTCACTTTTTTCCCTTATGTAAATCACATCTAAATAAGGCATCTGGTAGAAGAGAACATACTTTTGCCTCTGAGCTCAGACTCAAATGAAGCAAACCCAAGTTGAGAGAATACCTACAGGCTGCTGTGATGACTGGAGACCGCAGACAGTTGGGAGTCACAAACCAGACTTGCCATGGTGATGGATGCTGAGCCTGAAACTCATTTATATGCAAATCTGCACAAATTAACTGAGGGGTTTTTTCCTAAAAATGCAAACCACGCAATTTTCTCCTGGGATCAAACTGCAAATGTTGGGTTTGGGGAATCCACAAATAGTTGCAGTCAGAAAGCAATGCCAGAGAAATTATCCTCTTTCTTCTGCTTCCATGTTATTGGTACAGAAGAAGAGAAAAAAGAAAAGAGAAACAAACCTCCAGCATTTCTGAGCTTGCTGTTATTTTTCAGGGAAGGTGTATCTCAAGACGAATTTCCCTTCCTTTGCTAGAGGTCTGGGCTATTCCTTGCTGTGCACTTGCTCTCCATCTGCTGCTGGCATTGGCATTTATTGCTGACAGATCAGCCCACTTTCTCCACCAGTGACACCATTTACCTGGACAAATTATGTCTTATACACACAGCTGGCAGAGGGCTCTGAGCTTCAGGCTTCCCTCCTGGGAAAATGTGCCAAAATTCCTCTCCTTCCCTCTGGAGGTGCCCCTTTGAATTGAGATATCACATCCCTGGGTGGCAGAGCCAAGCTCATGGCACTAAATAATATTCAGCTCAAGGGGAATCAGATATATTTACTTATCTGCTTTTCTTGTCATTTATATATATTTGCTTTTTGCTGATACTCTTGTTTTTCTGGCCACCTTTTGAGGGAGCACAAAGAAGAAATACACCCTTTTCCTTGGTTTCCTTCTGGACTATCTTAAAGCTGTGAATATTCATCACATTAAGTTTAACTCTGGGCTGGAGGGCTGAACTGGACAGCAGGTATGGACACACTGTCAGAAACAGGCACCTCACCCATCCAAACTGTGTGCACCCACAGAAGCAACACATGTAAATGTTTGCAAAAGACATTTATGGGTTTTAACCAAGCAGAGACTTTCATAAAACACAGTTTCAGACTGGCAGCCCAGAGTTTATGGAGTTTCTGCACATTGAAGTGGGAAAGTAGAGCTTAAAAGCTATGAAATAATGAGAACTGAGCCCAAAAAACTGAGTGTGGAGAGAGCTGTGCTAGTTAACACCAGCGAAGGATTTGGCTCTCAGCCTCTCTGTACGATCTGATGACACAAGTGGTTGTTGTTGTTGTGGGGTTGGTTTGTTTTGTTTCTATCTCTGCTGTTCTGGGATTTGAGCACATCGCAACATCTCCAGCTCGACGCCTGTCAGAGCTCCTTGTGCTCCACAGCTCATCATCCCTGGTCACTGAGACAAACCCAGCACGGGGGCCAGGGGGTGCCCAAGGGGTGGGGTAAGAGCCGAGTGTGGGATGCTCCTCCAGCCTGAGCGTGGCATCACTGACAGGCTCCTCCAGGCCACCAGGGACAATTTCCTTCCCTCACATCACATTGTAAGGGCATTAATAGACCACAACTGGCTCTCATATCTTGCTTGGCGGAGGAAAGGAAATCCCTCTCCTCCAGATTGAGTTAAGAAGGAAGTGCCATTCCAGCTTCACCAGGACTGCAGTGAGAGCTTTTTTATGGTTCAAGACTGAGGAGAATAGCTGCATTTTCCTCTCATTTCTTCTCAGACACCAAAAAGAGGTGCAGTTTGGGAGTTCATATTAACCAGCCTCATAAAGTGCACCGTATGTTTTAGCCTTTTTTAATTGCTGTAGCCTTTACCGCCTCAGCTAAATGTCATACTTAGTGCTTTGTTTTACAGTTAAATCTCTCCTTTGGGGAGATCTTAAAATCTTTTCCTCTCGTTGTCCGTGAAGTGTAAAGGAGAACTGCAAATTTACATTACTCTGGGTAAACAACAGTTTTGTTTGGAAAACAAACTTTAAACTATTATTACATCAAGGTGCTTTTTATTACATGCTGTGTTGATGCCACATAACAAGAATGGGGGAGATAAAGGACATTTTCTCTCCCTCCTCAGCAATGCCTTGCATAAGGCAAAGCTTCTGTTTATTATTTTAAGATAAAGGTATACACAAAGTAAGAAAAAAGCCAGTCCCAGCTCAGGTCTCCACACGTTTTCGAGACCTCAGTGCTAAGGAGGAATTTACATCTCGAGCAGACTGTCGGTAACTGCTGAAGGACTGGAATCTATTCACAGCTCTCTCCCACTCCTCAAACCCACACACACTTTCTGCAAAGTGCTTTGCACACAGACATGTCTCACAAAGAGTAAAAAAAACAATTCTTAACTAACAGCACACTTAAATTTAGGAGACTGCTGAAATTTCACTGGAAAACGTCTCACTGTGAGAAGATTCCTGGATGCAGGAATGGGAACGTGACTTTCTTGGGCTCCAAGCTGTACCCAAGCACTGCCTAAACATCACAGCTCCCCTGGAAGGTAAATAAGGGATGAACCACACCTTGTGGGCATCACCTCGAGGTGAAATTCGGCAGTGGTGTGGCTGGAGGGGAGCTGGAGGGGCTGGGGAGGCTGCAACTGGGATGGCTCTGTCTGGAACCACGGGGAGCTGCCACCACTCTCATCCCAAATGTCATGAGGTTTTCTACCTATGCAAGTAATTCCCAACTATGTTTTCTGCTACTTTATGTAGATAATGCCAAATAGGGAAATCTTCATTATCTTTTCCAGTTTCTCAGTGACTGATGCTGTCTTTTCACAAAAGCAGTTTCAGGGGAAATCAGTTTAATTTATTGCTGATTAAAATAGAGATGGGCAGAAACAAACCCCTAAAGCACCTTCCTCCCCCTCTTTTCTCTGGGGTGGCACTGGGCTGTTTCTAACACATTTTTCCTCGCAGACCAGTGGCATTTTAACCTTTCTCTGCCCTCTCTGCCCTGCGGCGCCACAGCCTCTCTGGGACTGCTGTGGAACCACCAGGAACCAGCCCAGCCTCCCCCCACAGAGGGGCCTCTGCATCCCCCCAGCCTTGCCAAGGACACCCAGAACAAGGGCAAACAAGGAAAAGGGTTCTTTCTATGTGTGGAAAACAGAAGAAGCCAAAGGCACTGCACTGCTCCCAAGAAGAATGCAATGGTTGGTGCGTGCCCAGCGACAGGAAGGGCCACTGCAGTCCCAGCCCCTCATCCCAGGATGGGCACTCTCCTGTATTTTCCTTGTGTTAATCATTCCCTGCTCCACCACCCTGAGCCAAAACATCTCTTGGAGGGCATCCCAGCTCACCCAGCTCTGCCACAGAGTGCCCAGACCCTGCTTGGCTGCACCAGAAGCGCCAGAGGGGAAGCCCCCTGATGGGTCCCCTCTTGCCAGCAGGACCTTTGGCAGCCACACAGTCACCTCTCCTCCTCCCTCCTGGGTTAAAATCAGGGGAAAAGGAGATCCCCCTTCCTTCTCTGTGGGCAGGGTCTGCACAGGGCTCAGGTGTGACCCCAGAATTTTCCCTCATCCATGTGTGAGGATGCTGGACCATGTGGAGTTGCTCCAGGAAAGCCTGGAGGTGTGCAGGGGACACAGGGAACTGGGGCTGTCCTGATGAGCAGCTGCCACAGTGCTTTGGCAATCCCAATGTTCAGATCTCACCTTCAGGAGAACAAACCCCTCCCAGATAAACACAGTTTCCTCTGTGACCCTTTTTTTTCCCCACAGAGGCTCGTGGCTCACACTGGAGACCACTGGGGTGGGACCTGTGGGCAGCTGGGATCTGCCCGCCACTGCCTGAAAACTCCTTCAGAGCAAGACTTCTCCAGAAACTGGAAGGTGCTGGGGAAACAGCCTGGGCTGCTGCAGCTCAGACCCTCACTGCAGAAGGGTTTTGGGTTTTTCTACTTAATTTTTTTTGCCCTGATGATTGTAATACTAATGGGTGCCATTTTTCATTCTCTCTGGCGTTGTTGAGGAGAAGCAGGGATATAGGGATATCCCTAAACAGTTTAAATCTGTGTTCTGAATCCGGAGGTAAACACCCAGCCAGATTTCAGGAGGGAAACTGGAGGCAGCTGTGAAAGGGGCGTTGCTGCTGTTTGTTTTATAGGGTCAGCTATTCCCTTCAGTAGGAACGGGAGAACTGGGTCCAAGGCAATGATGAGCTGACCTTTGAGCACGAGCTAACGAGGGCCATATAGTGTTCCAGCCTTGTTCCTTTCCTGCACAGCAGCATCCATAAATCCAGCAAGGAAGTGTATGCTGCATATGGGTGCCTCTTGCACAGAGCCAGGGCTGCAGCTTCAGCTACAGTGGAAAAACCCAACATGAGGCATCACAGCTGGGTTTTCCAGAGCAGGTAACATCAGGACTAATTTTTAGCTTTGAACTGAGATGACTTTGTGTGCACTGGGTATATTTGTGCAGGATGAGATCTCCAAATAGTCCCTGTGGGGCTGGTGAGCTGGTTTTGCTAAGAACTTGGCTGGCTGTGTGTCTGCGCTGCCCAACAACGGGGATGTTTGATAACTTTCACATGTTGTTAGAGATCCATCACGGCACAAGGCAGGACTAACCAGCTCACGTGGCCTCCAGCTTTCCAAGATTTAATCATCAGGTTTCCAGGCTCATTCAAGTTTTTATTAGCTCCCTACCTTATCCAACTTGGGAAGCCTCTAATGTGAGGCCTTGCTCCTGGCTGGAGGAGGGAGCTGGTCTGCCAGCACTTGGCGACAGTCACCCCTGTCCCCCCAGCAGTCAGAACACAGCTTTACTTGCTGCTTTGCATCACTTGTATTCTAAAAGAAGCAAGGAAATCAGCAATGACAACTGCGTGCTCAGTAACAGGAGGTTACTTTCTGTCCCAATGGGTTTATATTAACAGAATACCAGTTTTCTGTGGAAAAGGTGCTGCAAGCCTGAGGCTGGGATAGCAGGTGGCATCAAACAGCAGTTTGTGTGTGGGGTGACTCTGTGACCTCTGGGCAAACAGCCTTTCAGGGTTTGTTTGTCAGTAGGTGTTTATTGCCAGCACAGGATGTTACTCGGGTGCAGACCCTGTGTTCTTGGCCTCAGTGCAAACATTTGTGTTTGAGCCACTCACCAGGGGAAAACAACGATCTGTGACGAGTAATTATAAGGGTTTATGCACTGCTTTGTCAATGGGGACCTTGCTGTAACTTCCACACTGCCAATGACCCACACTCACTGGAAACGCATCTGTACCTGTGCAGGCTGAGCTGGAAATCTCTCAGAAGCAGTGACAGTCTCTGCTTTGGCTTGTGTGTCACCTGGCTGGGGTTACACCAGGCTCCTCACAAGCACTCAGGTGCTGGTTAGACCAGACTCTTCCCTCTGAGAGCTGTATGTGAGGACTGAGCAGCATCTGGTACCTGCAGTGGATGGGATGGAGCTGCAGCCTCGGTTACCCAGGGGATGTAAAGTGCTGCTGGGATTTGGGGTCCTGCTGGAGAGCAGAGAATTGGGCAAGGCTTAAACAGCATTTCCCTCTGTGTTTGTGAGCACTAGAGATGAGTCAGAGCTAGTCCTGGTTTTGAAGGGCCAAAGTTTCTGACAATTTTCTGGTAATTCAGTGAGTGGGCAAAGGCAGCGGGGAACTCCAGAGAGCAAAGCAAAAACCTGGGAAATGGGGCTTCCCATGCAGTGAAATGCAGAAATAGCAAAGGGAAATCATACTTCACTTCAGGGATAGAGACACAATCCTCCCATTTTGGGTTGGGAATGGAGTGTGTTACAGGGGTGATGAACTTGTAGTTGGAATCTGGATGGGAATATTCAGGCCTTGAGTGACCTTTACCAACTTATTTTGTAAATTTGGACAGGACAGAGGGGGTTCTCACATAGGCTGGTGCACATGAATAGCACACAGAACTGATGCTGTGGATATGGGAGTGAAACCCAGACTTTGCCAGAGCAGAAATATGAGTGCAGAGGAATGTGCCTGCAGGGCTGTCAGTGAACACACAGAGACAATTTTTAGGAATTCTAAAGCACAGGCAGTGTGTGGGCAAAGATTCCGACTCCAGCAGCAGCAGCAGCTGCTTCTTCTGATCCTACAGGATACTGCAGCAGGAGGTGGATACAAGCTCACCTTGAAAGCAAATGCAAGAACTGTTAATTTTAAGCTGGCCATACAAATATGAGCCACCACACTGCTCTGAGCAGAAATACTTCTACAAAGGGAAAAGCTCCCAGGAGTAGAAGATGAGCAGGGAAAATTGAGGAGTCAGGAGGTATGTAAGCTAAATGTCTAAGGAATGACAGGAGATACAATTTATTTCAGGCAAAAAGCCTGGCAAGTCCTTACTTGCACTGAAAGGCCAATGATTTCTTAAAAAAAAAAAAAGCCCCCACAAACTTAAGGGAAAGCTTAAAGTTCTCCCCACCATCCTTCCCCGAGCTGGCTGTGTGTCCCTGCAGCCCCTCCAGTGCCATCCCTTCTCCATCCCTGCTGTCCTTCCTCCTGCTGGGCAGCTCTCAGGGGCTGCTCCTGCTCTGATCTCCCTCTGTCCCTGCCCCGTGCTCAGATCCCAGCTGCGCCTGGAGAAGAAATGGTCCAATGTCACCAAAGAGAGGCTCTTTGCTGTCAGTCCCTCTCCTGGTTTTACTGCCTGCCAGTTGCTCAGTTCATGCCCTGTGGGAGATGCCCTAATCTTTAGTTCCTCCTTTGCCCTGAACAGCCCTGTATAGCTCTGAATTTGCCCTGTCAGTGAGATTCCTGCCTTGAGATATTAATTTCTTCGTGTACCAATGGGGACCAGAACTGTAAGAGGACTCCAAGCTTTTCTGTTCTTGTGAAGAGCCAATCCAGATTTCAGTGTAGAGCTTCTTTTTTTTTTTACCATGGGAAGAGTTGTAAAGCACTAGAATGGGCTGCCCAGGGACATGGTGGAGCCACCATCCCTGAAAGTGTTTAAAAAACATGTGGATGTGGCACCTGGGGACATGGTGTCACAAAATACCAGAATATGCTGGGTTGGGAGCGACCCAGAAGGATCATCCAGTCCAACCCTCAGCCCTGCACAGGCCCAGCCCCAAGAGTCACCCCCTGTGCCCCAGAGCATCATC
>JAWWEU010000023.1:20044915-20061862 GCA_035583155.1 Acropternis orthonyx
TAGAAGGGAAAAATAAAAAAAAAAAAAAAAAAAGGAGTTGCTGTAGATGTTTCGGAGCTTTCCCGAAAACAACTGCCCGGGTGGAGGGGAGAGCAGCCCTCGGGGCGGTGGGAGGGTTTCCAGCGCAGAATGTCAATGGGAGGTGGGAGCAGAGCTGGAGAAATTGTTGCAGGGACGCGTCCGCAGAGCGGTGAGCGAACACCGACGGGAAGTTTGGAAGGAAGAGGAGAAAGTGTACGGGATAACGAAGAAAAGTGCGCTCTGCCTGCTTTGGCTGCTGTGCTCGGGTTTATGGAGCTGCCAAATGGACCAGGGGGCTGTGCTGGGGAGGTTTGGGGGATCAGGGCGCTGTTCCAGAAAGGCTTGGGGGACCAGGGGAGCAGTGGGCTCTGCTGGGGTGGTTTGGGGGGCCAGGGGAGCAGTGGGCTTTGCTGGGGAGATTTTGGGGACCGGTGGGCTCTGCTGGGAAGGTTTGGGGGACCAGGAGAGCAGTGGGTGCTGCTGGGGAAGTTTGGGGGGCCAGTGAAGCAGTGGGCTCTGCTTGGGGCATTTGGGGGAGCAGTGGGTGCTGCTGGAAGATTTGGGGGACCAGGGGAGCAGTGGGCTCTGCTGGGGAAGTTTGGGACACCAGTGGGTGCTGCTGAGGAGGTTCGGAGGGCCAGGGGAGCAGTGGGCTCCGCTGGGGAGGTTTGGGGACCAGGCTTGCAGGGTCAGTGCAGAAATCCAGGCCCCGGCAGCAGAACGGCTCCGGTGTGCTCAGGACTGAGCAAGACCCGGCCGGTTCTCTGCCCCCACACCTCCCCTCACCTTATCTCTTCCTCTTGTCACTCAAAGGCCGTGCAGGCGCCTGTTGGTCACACGAGCTGAGCTGCCCGCAGGGAATGAGGCCAGAGGAGCTGGGTTTGGGTCTGTGGTCTGTCTCGCCTGCACGAAGGGCCTTTGAGCTTACCTGTGCCCACATTCTTACCTGTGCACCAGCATAGAATTTTCTCTCTTTTCCATCTAGAATTTCCTCTCTGAACCTTTGGTACTGAAAGAAAAGGTGTTGTTATTGCCAAGTTGGTTGAGCACTGAGTTTGGTTTCTTTGCACCCACGGGCAGTAAGTCCAGGGGTGCTGTTTGGGACTGTACCTGTCCCTGTGGTTTTCTAACACACCAGCAGCACCTGAGCTCGTCCCTTTCCTGCTCCTCCTCGTGACATGTCTTTTAGGCATCCTTGGCCTTTCAGTTGCAGAGGGAGGCTCTGGGCACATCCTGTAACATGGCTTTACTTACAACTTGGTTAGATGTCATTTAACAACAAAAACTACAGCTCATGGCATGGGGTGAATTGGTGTAAAATTATCTGAGAGTCACAGCTTTCTAGACACGCACTACCATTACTAGTGGAATGGATGAAACTAGTTTTATTATGAAAGATTTTCCCCTAATTGGCAGAATTGAGCCTATAGAGAATAAAATGAGGATTTTTAGCTGGTTGTTTTCCCAAGTGGAGTCAGCTGGACCTTCAAAATCACTTTGAAGACAGTTACCCCAGCTAGGGCTAATGATGGCCTAAAAATACCATCCAAGAATCACACCCTTAATTGGCATTACTTTGTTGGCAAACCTTTCCCAGCGCTGCCTTATTCCTCAACAGCCATGTTATATTAACTGCATCCATGTATTCTGTCACAAAGGCAAGGTTCTGAGGAGGATTTCTTAAGGTTAGTGTGATGGCTGGAGCTTTACCTTCTCCACTGCAGACAAGAAAACCGATGGCAAAGCCACGGAGCTCTTCATGCCTGGGAGCTCCTCAGGGATTCCACTGCTGTGGGACTGGCAAAGCCAGTGGGGAACTCCAGAGAGCAAAGCAGAAACTTGGAAAATGGGGCTTCCCATGCAGTGAAATGCAGAAATAGCAGACGGAAATCATACTTGACTTCAGGGATGGAGACACAATCCTCCCATTTTGGGTTGGGAATGGAGTGTGTTACAGGGGTGACGAACTTGCCATTGGAATCTACTGCAGCAAGCTGTTACTGGGATTAATAATGGGTAAATACAAGCCTTGCAGTGTATTTAAATACTAGGAACAATGTTCTTCTTTTAATTTGAATCAGTTTTTTTGCTTGAAGAGATCTCTCTCTTTTCCTTCCATCTGTCCATCCACTTCAATACCTTTCCAGTTGCATTAGATGACCATGGGATATTATATACTTCTAAATTTATCTGAGCTGCTTGAAGCTGGAAGAAGCCTTGTTCTGCAGTTTTGTGTGCTGAGTGTAGGTGGCCTTTGAGAGATGATGATGGGCAGTGAGTCCCATGGTGCTTGGTGGCTTTAAAGGTGACATTCCAAAGCACTTTCTGTCTCATTTGAGCATGAGTTTGTGGCTTATGGGGGAGCAGCACCAACCCAAGTCTCTGAGGGCTGGTTGGGTGAGCGTAGGTGAGAGTTGGCCCACTGGAAAAGGCCCATGAGCCCACAGGAGGCATCACCTGAGTGCTTATGAGTGCACTTTTAGCCCTGCATACGTGCAAGGTGAAGCCCACCAGATATTCCAGGCTCATTTTTGGGGCTCTGGTGGTAGATTGCTGTGGAGCAGCAGTGCAATGAGGAAATGGGATCTTCTCCAGTGCTGCCTCTGGTTGGGATTGAGCCCTGGCATTACAGTTTTTGGAAAGATTTTGTTTTGCTGGACAGTTCCTCAACAACAGGAAGCACACTGCTGGGGCATTTCCACACTGCCAGAACCCCTCCAGCCCTGTGGATTTCCCTTTGCAGTTACAGCCCATCTCTAGGCTGTGACCTCCATGTTAAAAATGATGCTTTTTGTGCCTCTTTTTGTATGTGTTGGCCTGTTGCTCTCATTGCTGCAGTGTCTGGTGTCTGCTCTCAGCTCTCAAAGCCTGCGTGGAGGTTGTTGTGTATGGAAGGGACCTTGGCTCTGCTTTCCCATCATCCCTGTGGCCTTAGATTTTGCATCCCATATAAACCAAGCCAAGCCTGCCAGCCATGCCTCTCACAGCTGCCTTGATTCTGGGAAGTGACAAATGTTTATGGTGTTGGTCCCCTCTTTCAAACTGTTCTTTGGAAATGTTTCCATGCCTGAGAGTTTTTTCCCATGGTTTGTGGGTGCAAGGTGGGATTTAAGTGCTGCTGGCAAAACCAGAAGTATCCCTTAAATTCTCCAGAGATGTTTGTGGTTGCTGGAAGACTTGCAGTGGGCACATGCCTTCCCTACAGCTGCCTCCTGGCTGTTCAGCAGGAGAAACCAGGGAGCTGCTGGCTGGGGGCTGCTTGTCTCTTCCATGAGCCTCCAACCTCAGGTCCACCATCATCTGAGGTGGCCACCCACTGCCCCAGGAGCTCCTCTCCCTCCTCCATCCCTGCACTGAGCTGTGCTGGGGTGTTTCTTTTGTAAGTTATATGCAGATCCCTAGTGGTTAGAAAGAACCTTGACTCTTAGTTATTCTGCCCCTTATCTCCATTTCGATGTGCCACCGGCCCATGTGTTTAGAATAAGGCTCTGATCTCATGATATGGTCTCACACATTCACTTTTGTTTAGCTTTTCCCCCCATTCTCTTGCATTAGAAATTTGGATTTCCTTAACAGCTCTTTGGCATAACATTAACCTTTCTTTCTGCTGGAAGTGACATGTTGCTTTTAAAAACAGTGGCCTGGATTTAATATCCCAAGGAGTCCTTTTCCACTTCCATGTTCATATAGATCAGGAGTTAAACAAAAGACACTTGGGAAGGAGCTTTCCAAAAAGTGGTTTGTTTTCTCCTGCTAATGTTATTGTGGTCTTTTTATAAGAAATCAAACTGTGGAAACAAACATGTATCTCGCTTAGATACGAAGAAATGCAGCTCACTTGTGGCCTGACCCACTCCTCCCTCTGCTGAACGTGATTAGAGCAACACCAGACCCTCTGCGTTACCTTTCCATTCGTGTGTGTTGCAAACCTCGTATGTTATTCGTGAAAATTAAGCTGGGTTAATTACATCTCTCGGTCTGCGTCAAGACAGGCGTACATTCCTGCCTGCCTTGTTTGCTAATGAGCTCCGGGCGTTGGATCCAGAATCAGCGAGAAGGCTGAGCGCTGTCCCGCATCCCCTGAGCTGCCCGTGCAGATGCGACCTCGCGGTGTGTGCCCGGGAGATGTCACTGACATTTCTGGCTGGGTGCACTGGAGCCTGCGGCTTTCGGCAGTGTGGGCTCCTTTTTTTATGAATGAAGGCAGGCAGCGGCTGCCGAGCATCCAGAGGGTGCCAGGAATCCGGGATTGTGAAGGAGGGAGCGTGAGAAGCCCTTCGGCAGCGGTGGCTCCACTGTGGCACAGCTGGGCTGGGCTCGGGGGACCCCGGGGAGGAAAAAAGAGCCACCAAGAAGGGACGTCACATGCTCCTATTTTTTATTTTTGTTGGAGGGGATTCTCAGCATGAAACTTCTTTCAGCTCAGTGCTGGTTTTTGCTCCTGACTCTCTTCAGTGAGCTCACCTTGGAGACAAGGAGCTCATTTTTTCCTGTATGCACAGAACCTTTTAGGAACTGCTAACCCCTTACACCTGTACACTTAGGTCAGAAAAAGGATCTTAATGCAGTTTTGTCTAGACTGGTGATGGAAGGATAGAGAGGAAGCAATTCCTGAGGCAGGCATACATGACTTTTTGGAAATAGAAAATACAACCAGCAAAGATTATATCCCCACCAGAGTTGGCAGGAGGGGTCTTATGGGTGTTCTTAATCCACCTCACTGCAAATGCAGCCAGGTTTGCTCAAACCACCTTTGTTTTTGACTTAAACAAGCTGAGTCTGCACTAGTGCAGTGAATGTTCCCTCTGTCCCTCCTGCCAGACGTGTGGTGGGGACAACCAGCCAGCTGCTGGTGCTCAGCCAAGTCCTGCTCCAGCCGTGGCCAGGAGACACCGGCTGGGTGTCCCCCAGGCTTTGTGTGAATGAGAGCTGAGCCATTTGGCCTGTATCAACTTAGCGAGGCTGGATCAGCTTAGGATGTGCCCCTCAGCCCCTGCTGTTATAAATCGTTTCAGGTTGGTACCTGTCCCCCAGCTCTTCGCTGTTCCTGCTGGGAATTCTCACAGGTCGCTGGTGCTCCTGGGTGGGACCAGCTGGAATCCTGCAGGGCATCTCTGTGGTTCCCACTGAACCCGTGCAAGGACAGACCTCTTTTACCCGAGGATTTGTGAACCTTTTAGGATGATACTGGATATGCACAGAGGATGCCTGTGAGATCTGAATTTCCATTTAAATTAAAAGGCAGTTTGTTGTCTGAGTTTCTGTGGCAGTCCCATTTGAAGTGTTTTATAGAAACAATTTATAGGACTGTTGCTTCTCTACTGTGCACTGGGCTTTGGAGGCCAGGTTACTTATAAAAAATGAAGATGGAAGCTGGAAAAACTGTTTTGCTGGTGTCATGAATCTTTAGATTGGAATGAGAGAATGCATTTAAAACTCTGAGGTGAAA
This sequence comes from Acropternis orthonyx, assembly GCA_035583155.1. Taxonomy (NCBI): domain Eukaryota; kingdom Metazoa; phylum Chordata; class Aves; order Passeriformes; family Rhinocryptidae; genus Acropternis; species Acropternis orthonyx. The sequence goes on from JAWWEU010000023.1 coordinate 20,050,386, forward strand.
CTTTTTCACAGGAGAATGCTACTTTAAATGTATGTCTGGAATGGGGAAAAAAACCCCCACTTCTGCAAATGATTTTTTTCCCCAAGAATTAAACCCAACTGTTTAGAAATTATTAATTACTGTAACATGTGAGCACTGTAAAGTTTCATCTATTCACAGTAGTATTTCAAATGATTTAAAGTTGTTTGCTCAAGGTTTGCTTTTAGCATGTCATTAAATGTCATGGATTTATTCCAGCTGTCCTCTACAAATGTATCACTTGTGAGGGATTTTTGCATGGGAACAGACTGCCAGATTTTAGTTTTGATAGCAAAGCCCAATTTTATTTTATTTTTCATCTAGTTTTGCTTTGCTAAGTGTATTCCTGGCTTTCAGTGGAGTTGGCAGAGAAGATGGTAACAGCTCTGCTGGGCAGAGTTACTGGACCTGGTTTCCCCCTTCTGCAACCCTGGAGAAGGGCGGGCAGCTTGTGCAGATATCTGAGCTCTCTGGCCCCTGCCAGCCCCCTGCCCTGCTGGGGGCTCAGCCTCGTCGCTGCCCCCCATCCCTGGCACTGCAGAGTTCCCACGGGCACTTCCCAATTTGCTTTAGGGCAAAACCCAGCGGATTATCTCAAGCCATTAATTAGACCATTGAAGATAATCCTGCTGCCTTTTGGGGTTGTCTCTCCTTCCTGAAGTGAATTAGGCTGGACTGAGGGAGGCTGCTGGACCAGCCGTGCCTGCAGGGAGGGAGCTGGGCCCTTGCTGGGTGTGAGGAGAGGAGCACAGCCACAGGTGACTGTCACCAAGGTCTCACCACCAGTCTGGGGAGTCATTAGAATCATGGAATCAGCTGGGTTGGAATAGACCTCCAAGATCATCAGGCCCAACCCTTGATCCAACATCCCTGTGGTTACCAGCCCATGGCACTCAGTGCCACATCTTAAACACCTTCAGGGATGGTGAATCCACCACCTCTCTGGGCAGCCCATTCCAAGGCCTGATCACTCTCTCTGTAAAAAATTTCTTCCCAATATCCAACCTAAACCTCCCCTGGCAGAGCTCAAGCCCCTGCCCTCTTGTCCCATTGCTGGTTGATGGGAGAAGAGACCAACCCCCACCTGGCTACACCCTCCTTTTAGGTAGTTGTAGAGAGTGATGGGGTCACCCCTGAGCCTCCCTTTCTCCAGACTAAACCCCCCCAGCTCCCTCAGCCTCTCCCCACAGGGCTTGTGCTCCAGTCCCTTCCCCAGCCTCATTGCTCTTCTCTGGACCTGCTCCAGCCCCTCAACATCCTTCCTAAACTGAGGGGCTCAGAACTGGACACAATACTCAAGGTGTGGCCTCAGCAGTGCTGAGTACAGGGGAAGAGTCACTTCCCTGGTCCTGCTGGCCACACTATTCCTCATCCAGGCCAGGATGCCATTGGCCTTCCTGGCCACCTGGGCACACTGCTGGCTCATGTGAAGAGAACTTCTTTGCCTGAGCTGCTGAGGCTTTGCCCAGTGCCTCTAGGAGGTCTGCTGAAGGTTATTTTTTATTTATTTATGTTTTACTTATTCAGTTTTCATAACCAGAACACTTAAATTTGGTAGCACGTCACAGTTTCCTGTTCTACTGTGATCTGCCTCCTGCCCAGAGCTCTGTCCTACAGCGAGTGTAGCATACAGTGTGATGGTCCTGACAGCCTGGGTTTGGTTCAGGGGTGAAACCTGGCTGGCTGGTTGGAAAGGATATAACCTGAGACTTACAGAGCAGCTTGGTTTGGGGGGTTGCCCCTCAGTGCTGAGCTGGTCAGGGGTGTTAAGTGGCTGTGTGCAGGGAGAAAAGAGCTGCAGAACGCTCCGAAATACTCCTGTGCCTTTATAGAGCAGAACCAAAAATGCAATTGCTTTTCTGCCATGCTGGTTGGTCCCTGCCATGGCTGCTGCGTATCCAGGAGGAGATGTCCTGTGGAAAGGGTTTGTAATAATTCAAGGGCTTGTGTAAAATGCAGATGTTAACAGCAAGAGCGCATGATAAGCAATCTCTCTTTGCTTTTATTAACATGTTTGCATTCTTCTCAAGGTGTTAACATAGCACACTATACCCCGGGGTGCTGCAAGTGTCTGAATATTTAGGATGTGTAAAAGAGCAAGGACATTTAATAATGTCTCTCCAGTCTGGGCAAGCAAGTTAACTTGAGTGCATCACTTTTATTCCTGCATTTAAACAGACTGAACCAAGGAGCTGGTAATCAAGAGGGAAACTCACTGGGGTGTACTTAAATTTACTAAAATCTCTCCCTCTGTAATGAGGGAAAAAAATAAATCAGCACTTTATGATGTTTGCCATGAAGATGAAGCAAATCTCTAGACTAGGCAGCTCCTGTGTTTAATTCGTTACATTTCTGCACTTTGGGATTTTGCTGTGTCTTTGGGCACTGTGGCTCTAACATGCAGCTGAGGGTCCATGTGCTGCCACAACTGTGGGGTGTCTTTGCATGGGAAAAATCCCACTAGCTGGGAATTGGAACTAGATGATCTGGAGTAGGATCTAGATGATCTTTAAGGTCCCCTCCAACCCAAACCATTCTGTGACCATTCTATGAAAAAAGGCAGGGTTTAAAATGAAATGTTTCCATTTGGTTTTAAGCCTGCTTTTCTAAAAGTCATTTAAAGAGCCTAAATAGCATCTGCCATCAGTAATACCCCTGTGTTTGGGCCTTGGCAAAGGACTAGGATAGGTGCAGAGCTGGGGTTTGCAGGAGCTGAGCCCAGGATTTGTGGAACTGGTAACGACTTCTCCTTGTTTCTCAATGGCGTTTTTTCCTGATGGGTAAATTAAGTAGGTCTCGTTTCCTCGTTGAAAAGAAAAGCTAAGTTAAAAAGAAAAATGCTTTCTGCAAACATCCTGTTTTCATCTTAATTTTATTATCAGTTGTCATCCGTCTGACCTGGGTCCCCTCCCCTCCTTATTGACACTGATATTAGAAGTATGGGAAAACTTAGGCTCTTGGCATAATGGGTGGAAAATCAAATGTTTAATGTTTTGCTTGAATATTTTGTGGTTTCTCCTGAAATTCTTTGTCTGAAACAAAGGATGTTCTTTGTTCTTTATTGGGAGGTTTGCTTTTTTACTTGAAAAAAATTATGCAATGTCACTGTGGATTGCAGAAGTTTCTACAGAAATGACATAAGTTCTCTACAAAAACATTTTTTTTAAGACCTGGAAAAAAGGAAGACAGTTACAAACTGCAAAAACTTGTCTGGTTTGATGGTTTGTTGGCACATTCTTACAAATACATTCAGAATCAAAATGTTAGTGATTTGGAAAAATCTTGAAATAGAGTAATTTCACATGACCCCGCTCTTGGAAGCGTCAAAGTTTTTGCATTCTTTGCTCCAACACAGTTCCCACTGAAGAAATACTTCAAAAAATAAGATTATGGATTCTTTTAAAAATGTCATTCCTTGCTGTTTGGGTACTGTGCTAAGTTGCATTTTTATATATCTTAATCTTACCCTGGTTTATATGATGAAAAGGAAACATGCGTGGATTTGTTTGGAGTCTGGAAAAGAGATGAACTGAACCACAAGGCTGGCAGCCTGAACTTGCAGGCTGTGGGTGCCCAGCTGGGGGTGGGGGTGCCGTGGGGTGTCCCCTCACTGCAGGTCCCTGTCCCCTGGTTGTGTGGCACCTTGGGTGTCCCCTGGGCCTCCTCACCATCTCCAGGTCTGAGGAGCAAGTGCTGAGGGAGGGGGTGATGGTGGTGGTCTGAAGCAGAAGGAGAAGGTGGCTTTGGGATGATGTGGGGGAAAGGACATGATCCTCGTGCACCTCCTGCCCTTCCAGCCAGGCTGGTTCAGCTCAGCTGGGCAGAGCCTGGTGCTGATCATGCCAAGGTTGTGGGTTCAGCCCCTGGAGGGGCCATTCACTGAAGAGTTGGACTTGAAGATCCTCGTGTGTCCCTTCCAACTCAGAACGTTCTGTGATTTTACTGGGATGCTCGTGCTGCTGAGTTGCTGCTGGTTGTAACTCCAAAGTGTTCCTTTGTTGTGTCAGAATTACTGAGACACTTAATTGGCTGTTCATTAGCTGCCTTAGAGAAAAATAAATTTGATTAATCGTCACTTCAGCAAATTCTAGCGTGTTCTACAGGCTAATGAAACTCGGCAGTGAGGATCTGGCTTCCTGCAGCGAGCGTGCCCTGCCCTGGCTGTGCAGCCCCCCCAACCTGGCATCACCCAGAGGGCTTGGGGGGGCACAGAAATCAGGGGGACACCCACACACATCAGGATGAGGCTCCTGGTGGTGGGGTGAGAACCACAGAGCTCTGCTGGAGGGCAGTGGAGATGGTGCCTGCGCCTGGCAGAGGGGCAGGTTGTGGATTCTTTACGCTGGGGCCCTGGCACAGGTTGCCCAGAGAAGCTGTGGCTGCCCCATCCCTGGGAGTGTCCAAGGCCAGGTTGGACGGGGCTTGGAGCAACCTGGGCTGGTGGGAAGTGTCCCTGTCCATGGCAAGGGGTGGGACTGGGTGGGCTTTGAGGTCCCTTCCCACCCAAACCATTCCATGATTCTGTGATATAAACACAGCCAGCCAGCAGGAGAGACGGCTGTTGGCCTCAATTCTTAACCTTTGAGGTCACTTCACTTCCTTTTTGTTGCTTTTTTTGCTAAGCAATTGCCATTATAACCCATCAAGATCAAATTTCTGAGCTGAGATGTTGAATTCATCCTTGAAGAATATATATTTTTTTTTTCTCTGAAATAGTCCAATATGTTGCATTATTTCAAGTTTTACCTTGCCCATGTGCTAATATCAAGCGTAACCGGGTTTAGTAGGTTATTCAACAGGGAAGATACAACTCTCACCTTTGCTTTAGAATAGAAGTCTAGAGTTTGAAGACAGGAAAACTCTGCAGATGCAGAATGTAATTATTAGAAATCCTACAACAAGGCATTTATAGGTGTTACAAACAAGGCCGAGAATTTAAAAAGCAGGTTCCTTAAATGAAATTCCTTTGCCTTCCTCTGGCCCAGAGCTACAGTTCCCCCAAAGCTTTTCTGTTTTCTGCTGGCTTTGTGTCTTACGTCCTTCCTTTTCCAAGATCCCTGACTGTTTCTTCCCTTTAATCTCTTTTAGGGACTCTTTATTGGCTGTTTAAAAGCAGCTGTGGCTGTTCCCCACCATGTGCCCAGGGCTGGTGGAGAGAGTAACCCAAACCTGCCCTGTCCCTGCCAGGTGGGGCCCCCTCAGCTTCCCTCACGTGATTGAGCACTGTTTGGGTCATGGACAGTGTTGACATTGGGATTAATTACTTGGGATTTGCTTTCAAGAAAGTTGGGAATAGCACAGTCATGTCAGCTTGCACTTGACCCTTTTTGATCCAAACATTCAGGAGGTGCCTTCACCAGGCTGGTGCTGGTTTGTGGTCACCTGGGTTTGGTGCACAGTGATCAGGTCCTGGTGGTGGGGCTGGATGAGCAGGAGTGGCAGGACTGGAGGGCTGCTCTCCTTCTCTGCACCTTCTCTGCTGGGTGTATGTGGGTGCTTGGAACCTGGTTTGACTCTTCCCTGTGCAGAATTTGGGAAGAAGGAGGCATTTCCTCCTTCTCCAAAACATGTTCTCATTGTTAAGTGCTGTGGTGATTGCAAATTCAAAACAGAAGTAGATCAATAACCGTAGAAGAATATTAATAGAAGAATGAATTGAGAAAGTTTAGAGGCTTGCGGGGGTTTGGGGTTTTCTTTTTTGTTTGTTTGGGTTTTTTGTTGTGTTTTTTGTTTGTTTGGTTTGGTTTTTTTAGTAGAAAGGTGTCTTGCTTTAGTAGAAGCAATGGAGAGTGTTCCTCCCTTCGCTGATGGCAGCAGTGGAGAGGAATGGATGGGACTCTTGCAGCCCAGCCCCTGCAACGTCTTGATTCCCAGAAATCCCAGACCAGATGCCCAGGGCTTTGCTGGATCTCAGCAGAGCTCCCTCAGTGGAGAGGCTTGGCACTGGCCATGGGGATGGTGGTGGTGCCCTCAGCAGGGAGGGCTGGCCCCTCCTGTGCTGGGCTCTGCCCCCTCTGCCCTGGGCACCCGGGGAAGGGAGACAAGAGCCTCAGCAGCCCCGTGAATCCCCCAGCTCAGGGTCTGGGAGCTGGGCAGGGGCTGGTTTTGGGTCCCCCTGGGGGGGAGGAGGCAGCCCCAGCACTGCCCTGGCTGTACCTGGGTCAGGCAGCCCTAGGCTGGGCTTTGAAATGTGAGGCAGCTTCCTTAGGCATTGCGGGGGGTAAAAAGCGAATTAACCATATCATAGGCACATGGTACTCCCCTGCTCAGATTACACTACAAAATCTGGGCAGTTCCTAAGATAGAGCTGGAAAAGGGGATTTGGGAGTGTGAGCAGCACTTGGAGCAGAGCACAGCTGACATGGCTGGGAACAAAAGGTGACAGGAGAACTCCCCACATCTGCATTGCTGCTCATCCACAGGTCAGCAGAAATCCTTCCTAACTGGACATTTGTTGCAGATTTACTGGGAGAAGTGTAAAATAACTTTGTTTGAGTGCTGGCTTTGCTTTGTGCCTTGTGTTCTGCTGGTTGCAAAGCTTGTATCTGGCTGGCTTTCGCTTTGACTTTATACTTTGTTTTCCAGATTTACTTTCTACCTCTTCATCAGGCTCTAAACCTCTTGTTAAATATCTTTGGTTTGGTACAGTTTGAAGACTTAAGTAGAGTGGGGTGGGTTTGCTTTGTTAAAGCTGCTCAAGCTGGGTCTGCTCTGCTCATGGACAAAGCTTTCTGCTTTTTCCAAAATGCTCCATAAGCAACACATGTGTTTGTGCAATTAGTCACATCTTCATGGGCTTTTTACTTCTGCCTTCTCCTTGAAGTGAGCTTCTTACAAAAACAATTATTTTTAATTCTGTCTCTGGCCTTTTGACTGGGAATTCGGAGAGGGTTTTACCTCACGGGCTGGAGCGAAAGTGAGGTTTGTTTTTGTTAATGTAAGTCAAGGAGTAGCAATGATTCACTGTGACAGGCTGAATGTGAGCCATATGAACCGAGCTGCACAGGCATAAAGGAGGATTGTGCTGCGAAATATCTCCAAGTAATTTAGGTTTTGACACACTTACCGCTTCTCAAGTTGCATTTCCCCCTCTCCCCACCACTCCTGCCCTTCCCCCACTGTCCAGGATCTGATGGGATGCAAAAATATAGGCATTGTCTCTGGGATTGGGAATGGTTGGGCTAAAAGTGCTTTTCTTCCGCGGATTTTATTATAGCAGTGTGGGAGCTTCGCAAAGAGATGGTAATAATTATATGCACTTACATGGTGGTATTAAATGATGACTTTATGGGCTTAAATAACTGAATTTGGAGACTATCGTTCGTATCACTGGGAGTGTGTGAGTGCCATGTGCTGATCCGTGGCACAGAGGGGTTTGGATGTGCCAGCCTGTGGTGGTTCCCTGCTCCGAGGCTGCTCCCAGGATGCTCACACAACCCCCTGTCCAGGCATTGCCTGACCCCAGGAAGCCCCGAGAACCAGGCACGGAGCCACTTGCATCCCCCTCCTGGGTGGAGGATTTTAGAGTGCCCTTTTTTTTCCAATTAAGCACCATTGATTTCTTTTGTATGTGTTTTACTTTTTTTTTTTTTTTGCTGCAGACTTTTTTGTTTTTCTCTCTTTATTCGGTGGTTTTTCTGTATGAATGGCAAATGAAGGCTGTTTTAATGTCGACTCAGATGATAGAACTCATAGCAGGACGTTATGTCCAGCCTTTTTATTGATTAAATATCTTGGCATTTGGGTAGAAAGGAATAGCAAAAGCAGTTCATTTCTGGCTGAGGTTTCTTACCAGTAAGTGAAAGGCAGAGTGGGGAGCTGTGTGTAACATCTATAAAATGAGACACATTTGAATGGCTCTTAAACTTGAAGATTGGATTCTGTTCCCTTTGGAAGTGTATCCTGCAGATATGACAGACACATACCAGGGGAAATGAGAACAGAATTTGGTGTTGCAGTGAATTTGTATAACACACTGACCCCCTCCAAGCATCCTCCTGAAGTTATAAGAAAGGATTCTGCTGAAAGCGGGGATAAAACCAGTCATTAAGATCACATTGTGACCCACCTTTGCTGTTTAATGTTGAATGGGAAGTTCTTAAAGCAAACCACAAATAATACATTACATATTATTTTTAAGGGAAAACCCCAGCAAAATGGCTATCATCAGGTTCCAGATGATTCCTTGCTTCACTTTAACAATGAACTATCCATTATATGGTCTTAATTTATGGAATGTTAAACAATTTCTGGCATTACTGTGCCCCTGCAGGAGGAACAGATGGTACTTTTGAATGAGTTTTGCTATGGGATAGAATGTTCCAGATCTTCAGCAGATCATATCCATCTGTAAGAAAGGAATAACATTTGTGTAAAGTAAACAAGATAAAGTCAAACAACTTGAAATCTTTCACTGAAGGAAAACCAGTGCCTGTGGGCTGAGGTGGTAGGTAATATGGAAAGATACTGCTTAATCTTGTTTTAAAGGTGAACTCCTATTCCCAGATGGGAAGCCTTGGTAGGAAAGACTTGGGAGGCAGTGGTCAGTATGGAATGTGGTCAATATCCACTGGCAGGAGATGGTGGATAACAAGAGTGTGTCACATTTATAGTCGAAGTGGGCTGTGGTTTCATCTTGTCTCTGTGCAAACAAGTCCTGTCTTGTTTGATTTATAGAGCTTTGGCTCACTGAGAATCACGTGGAAACAAGGAAATCCTGACAGGCTTTATTGTGCCCACGTACAATGTAGCCAACCCTGCAGAACTGAGTGGGACATCCCCATCAGCATGCACGTCTCGCTTCCTCCACAGAGGTTTGTCATGCAAGTGAAACGGAATTGGCAGAACTGTGAAAAGTTGCACCACTTTCCTTCTCCATTCTTGTAGATGATGAGGAACTGCTAGGATGGTGGAATCCATCACTTTTCTGGGTTCTGCTGGGATTCTCCCAGTTGACCTCCAAGGAAATGATTGCTTTCTCCTCCCTTGCCTCTGCCCTGTTGTGGCCCACATTTGGTGAAGGATTATCTCCTTCAGTTTATCTGTGTTCCTTGCAATTCTATACATTTTGTTCATATTTCCCTTAGAGTTCTCATTTGCAGACTGAAAAATCACAGGCTCTTCAGCTCCACCAACTTGAAAATAAGGCAATTAATCATGTAAGATCCCTTCATGGTACATAGTTGTGAACTCCCAATCTCTGGAAGCGTCCAAAGCCGGGTTGGACCGTGCTTGGAGCAACCTGGGCTAGTGGAAGGTGTCCCTGCCCATGACAGGGGTGGGACTGAATGGGCTTTAAAGTCCCTTCCAACCCAACCCATCCTGTGATTCTGTGATGCAGACAAGCTCATATCTATGTGACAGTCCATCCCTCCCTCCCTCCCAAACAGGTTATCAGTGATATCAGCTGCCCTCCGAAGTTTTACTCGCCCCCTCCACTGGCTGTAAAGAAAATGTCATCAGCGAGGTGAGTTCTAGAAAACCAAAGCTCAGCTGCAGCTGTGATCTTCTGAGAATTTAAATTCCTGGTCCTCTGCGTCCTGTTCCTGCTCTTTGTGCTTTGAACACCCAAGGTCACTGTATCAGCCACTTGCTTTCAGGAGCGATTCTGCAGGGCTGATGTCCCTCACAGTGGACAGTGCAGTCCTCCCTGCCAGGCCCCGGTCAGGGGACTGGGTGTGCACATCTGACTGGGCTGCCAGAGCGTGCCCATCCTGCCAGGTGAGGTGGGTGGGCACAGGAAGGCTCTGCAGGTGCCTCTTTGCCAGGTGGCTGCACCTTCGCCAAGTGGGAGCCTGGCAGGGATCTGGGAGAACTCTGCAAAGCTGGAATCCCTCCCATTGCACTTCCTTTGCTTTCCTTGGTGTTTGCTTTGGTTTTTTTTTTTTTTTTTTCTCCTCTCTTTTCCTGTTTTAAATACCGAGTGTTCTGTGATTCTGGGAAACTTTATTTCTTTTCTTTTTTTTTTCCATATCAGCAACTTTTTCATCTTAATTCTCCTTCCCAGTCATGTGCTGGACTGTGCATAACTAATGTGGAAGGAGGGACTACCAGCTCCTTCTTCTTCCATCCTGTTAATTATTTCTTTCCCCTTACATTAATTATCTTTTACAGTTGTAAGATTTCCTCAGCTGGGAGATGAAATAGCTTCCTTCCCTTCCAGAAGATCATTCCAAAACATACATATGTATTTTAATGTGCCAAGACCAAGCAATTAGTGTGCACTCATCAATACCACCTTAGTGGAACATTGTTCATTGTGATGAAAATCAGATTGGATTTACAGTTTGGTTGATGTGTTCATTGAAACCAAGATGTTGTGAAAGGAAAAGAACTGTTCTTGTTCTTTGGATCATAATGTACCTTTACAAGGTAACGTAAAAATACTCAATCAGCTTTTTTTGTCCATGTAATATCAGAGTTTCTGCATTGCTGAGATTTCTAATATAAAATGTTCTGCCTGCAGTGCCAAGTTATCATTGTGTTAGTTGATGATCCTAAAATATTCAGGAATATGGGTTGTGTATTTACCCAGCAGATCATACTGGCTTCCGGTGGTAATAAAAAATGTAATGTTTAACTTACAAAGTAAACAAGACTTGCTTTTCTGATATCCTTCTGGTTTGTAGACTGAATATGGTACAAAACCACAAACTGTTGTGAACATGAGAACTGCACACGTGCATCGAGGGCAGGAGATGTCTCAGTGCATTGAGATGCTCAGCAAGCTGTGTCTGGGTATGTCAGCCTTGGATCCTGCACAGATACAGGAAAAACCCCAATGCTCTGATCTCCAGGAAATTTCCCTCCAAGTTAAGGTTACACCTTGGACAATTTGGGTCTGGTCCAAATCAAAGGAGGGAGGTCAAGATCCAGGATTCCACATGTGCTGCAGGAAAAAAAGGGCTGTGTACCTTCCTTAGAGAGCAAAAGGCTGCCAGGGGAGTGCAAGAAATATGTGTATTTACGCTTGTGTGGCTCTTTATGTTGACATCTTTCAGCAAGAACTAGTACTTTTTGCTTTACATAACTTTGCTTTTACAAATTTCAGAGTAGCAAGCACTCCTTTCTCTCTCTAAATAACTTCAGATCTCTTTTAGCTGGGTTATAAATAACTTTGCTGCCTAGAAGAGAACAGGTCTTATCACTGAAGAAGCAAACCAGACATCCAGTGCGATGGCTCCTCTGACATCTCTTGGAGGATAAATGGGGCTCACAGCAGTGTCCATCTGATCCTCTCCAGCAGATACTGAGTGTGCCAGAGCTCAACACTGTCCTGAGCAGTATCAGGTGAAGAGCCTGGAGGGGCAGCATGTGAGGGCACCGAGGGCACTTGGTGTGTTCAGCTGGAGAAGAGGAGACTGAGGGGAGACGTTATTGCAGGTCCAGCTTCCTCGCGAGGGACAGAGGAGGGGCAGGCACTGATCTCTGCTCTGTGGGGAGCAGGGACAGACCCAGGG
>JAWWEU010000023.1:20061962-20105180 GCA_035583155.1 Acropternis orthonyx
TGGGGCACAGGGGGTGACTCTTGGGGCTGGGCCTGTGCAGGGCTGAGGGTTGGACTGGATGATCCTTGCGGGTCCCTTCCAGCTCAGCACATTCCCTGGGTCTCTGCAGTGCAGCTCCAGCAGATGTGAAAGGTTCCAGCAGTGTGTGCCAAATGCCTGGACACAGACCTTGTCCCGTCACCTCAAGGATCTGCAGGACAGCGAGGAGCAAAACCCTCCTCAGCCTTGTGCCCAGCCCATGATGCACAGGGTGGTTTATATTCCAAAACTGAGTCACACAACTCTCAGCTCTTGGGCAATTCCCCACAGCCTTTGAGGATCCGTGAAGGACAAGCCCAGGGTGGGAGATGGGAGGTAGTGCAGTGGAACTCCTGTGAGCCACATCTGGCATTATTGTTGTCTCTGAATGCCGGGCTCCGAGGTGGAATAGCATCTTTCTGCAGTTTGGTATCCAACAAACTAAATTAATTCCTTTTTTTTTTTTTTTTTTTTTTTGTGGAAAGTTTGTGCAGGAACACTTTGGATTGATGGAATGCATCTGCTGACTGATTAGCAGCATGATAGATGCAGTTTCATTTACAGGGATTTGCTTTCATTCATGAGGAAAAATTGAAGGTTTCTTTCCAGCACATTTTTTTGCATTAAAACTTTTCAAAGTGCTCAACAAATTGTAGGCTTTGATTTCCATTTGTTTAATGCCCGTGGTAATTAACATTTCTATGAGAACATTTTAACCAAATGTTCTAGTTTTTCCTCCATTAAAATAATAATTTTTTGCTTTAGCTAAAGAATTTAATTGGTATATATAATAACCCTGATAGGCACTTTCTTTTGTCACCATATGAGAGGGAGACTGTTCCTGAGGAATGATCACTGCTGCATTTTCTGGACTTTATTAATTAATAACTGGCAATATGCCTCGTGGTACATCCAGTCCATACTACAGATACTCTCTTGTCTGCAGTCCATGAGTCCATGGATGGAGAGAGGGCATGTGTGTGAGTGCTGAAAGAAATCTGAGTTCTTTTCATCAGAACAAAGAATGCATGGGCAGATACTGAACTGGATTAATTAATTGAATGTTTTTCAGTGCAGAATTACAAGGCTGGATCCCTAACCCAGCCTGTCTTTATGGTGTTTATTTCTAAATCCTGTCTCCTTCATGGCTTGTAGAAAACCACAGGATTGAGGAATCAAGAAATGAGGCTGAGAGGTGGCAAAGCAAAGGAGGTGACTGTCACTGGTGCTGGTACCGCTTCCTGGTGGGAGGTGCATCCACAGCCTTGTCCATGGATCCTTCGTGCAGCTTCGGACACAGACTGGCCTCTGGCAGGAGCGGTGCCATGCAACCTGTCCTGAGGGAAACCCAAAGCTTTGGTTCAGCCTGACTTCAGACAAGCCTTGTATAGGTACAGGCAGTGGTCAGGACAGTTGTTTCTTCTTGTCCCTTCCTCCAACAGGAAGACTCTGTGTCCAGAGCAGAGCACAGCAGGCTCTCAGGATCGCTGCCAAGGGCAGAACTGGGATTGTTCCAGCAGTGAGAAAGTGCTCAGGGCTACACAGAGGGCTGAAAATTTTGTAAATTACAAATTCTGAGAGCACTTACTGTGACAAAGAAGATGCAATCCCAGTGGCTCAAGGCAGATATTCCCTTGATGCATGAGGTGGAAATGGCAGCAGTGTCCTCCAAAACCTGAAGGGGATCCCAAGGGATGGATTCATTTGAGCTCACGGTTATAATAAGCTAAGGGGTCTTCCTTCTCCAGTTTTCCCTCCCTTCAGCCTTTCTCCTGAAGAATAGTGCAGAGAATGCCCTCTGTGTATGGAACAAAGGCAGGGATGGCCTTGTGTGCTGCCTGGGTGTTACTTATTTAAGAGCCAAGCACAGGTAGGACCGTGGGTGTGCAAAGTTCACCTGCTGTCCCACGAGCCCCAGCCAGGTACGTGGTGCAGCTGGGAGAGCAGGGGATGTATTTTCTCAGCTGTGGAGCAGCGTCCAGATAATGAAAGGAGTTGGTTTGTTGCTACAGTTGGTTGCTGAGAACACATTTACTCTCCTGAGGGACAGATTTGGATCCTGTTGAGTCAAGAAGGAAAAGAGTTTGATCTTGGGCCCTTCTGGGGGCTTTGGTACATTGTGAAAAATCATTGTGCCTTGTGTCAAGATTCACAGTCTGCTCCTAGAGAGATCTTGATTGGAGGCAGCAATTGTGCATGTTGGATCAAAGGAAGTGCATTGACAGAGCTCTGTCGTGGAGGAACTGTGAACCAAATTAGCAGGATATGATAAAATGCTCCCTGCACTGTATGTGTCATTCTCTCCACATCAGCAGACAGAATTCACTATTAATCATGATAATGACAAAGTCAGGACGCATTTATGGAAAAATTATTTACTACAAACTTAATGCACTGAGGTTTTGTTTTGACACTTATTTGGAATTAATTGGCAGACTGAAGCAAACCCCTCTGAGTTACTCTGGAGAGTCTCAAATCCAGTTCTTCAGTTCTGAGGCTGAAGTTCAGATGATGGAGGAGCTGCTGCTCCTCTGGCTGAGAGCAGTTCTGCCTCACAGGTACCCTGTGGGAAAAATGGGTCACAGTTCCTTTCAGTCTTCCCTGAATGAAAACTGTGGTTAATTATTTCAAAATTGGCACATGGCAGTGCACAGGGGCAGGAAAGGCCATTGCTAAGCTGTCAAGTTAAATGGTAGGCTTTCTGTTGCCTGATTTGGATTTTAGGGTGGGGGAATTTTCAGTTTCAACTGTTCCAAAAGACCTCCCTGAAAAAGGTAGGTAATGCCCAGATGTGCTTCTCTTTAATGCCCACATGTCCCAACCAACATGTTTGCCAACAAAAGATCTGTGTTACTGATTGCCACTGCTTAGGGCATAGTGACTGTCACTACTTAGGGCATAGTAGAAGAATGGATTAAGAAAAAAAACCCCAAACCTAAAACTCAAATCTGTTGCTTACAGAGAGTTCTAAATTGTAGAACTGCATCATAGTTGTTTCACTGAGGAAATTAAAAATGGGGAGAGGGGTTCACAGGGGGAGTAGAAATGAGATGCTCAAGTTTTCCGTGCCACTGTCCTTGAGGTTGCAGCAGGTTTTTGGCTTGGTGAGAGGCAGCAGCAGCCCTGCAAGTGGGAGCTCTGTGGGGCAGTGGGAAGAGGCAGGGGGTTGAAGCATCCTGGAGGAAAATTAGGGAAAGAAAGCAAGCAAGGAGAGAAGCATAATGCAGGATCTTGAAAGGATGCATGTGAGGAGCAGAGTTATGAGATTGTACAGGGGTATGTTCTGCTTGAGTTATTTATGGTTTCCCACCAAAAAGTATCTAAGAAATGGGGAATATCATGGAAACTAAGGATTTGTTTCATCCTGAGAGGCAAGAGAGGAGTGCAGCTCTAAGTAAATGAGAAAAAATTCCTTCCTTCCCTCCTCAGAGCAGCCTGCAGTACGGACAGTGTTCAGCTGAGCCCAGAGCACGGAGCTGGAGCTGGCACTGGGGCAGGCTCAGGGAGCTGTGCTGCCCCATCCCAGGGGCTGCCTCCACATGTGTGCGACTGCTCGAGGTGCTGTGGAGCTCAGGGACCTGCCTGCTGCCAAAAGAGCTCTCTCTGTGCAAATTAGTTCATAACTTATGAGCTTTGACAAGTTTTTGTTGGCTGCACCTTGGGAAACGTTTTCGAGTGGCTGTTGCTGAGTTTGCTTTAATCTTTTCCCAGATTTCTTTGGCTGGCGTGGCAATAGCTGGATTATTTAATTGTGTTTCTGAGGAGTATATATAGTCACCTGAAACTTGGCCATGTAAGAAGGGGGGGGGGGGAAAGAAGTATCAATAACAAATGCATTTATTTTCACTCAAATGTAAGACTTTGGCTCCTGCAGCAGCAGAGCTGCGACCCCAGCCTGGCTGGCAGGGTGTGCTGAGCCTCCTGTGCATCGTGCAGAGGAACCAAACGTGGCTGGTTTGTCAGAGACCCCGTGGCAGAGCCCTTGGCACGTCTCAGCTGCTCTGGTCCGTGCACAGCCCCGTGCTGAGCTCTCAGTGCCAGCGTGTCGGAGCTGGGATGGGACTGGCCCCTGCCCAGGGTGGGACGGCTCTGCCTCCTTCCCCGTGTGAGCCCTTCCCCTGCCACACTCCCACTGAGTCCCCCTAGATCTGCTGCTGTGGAGACTCCCCATGACGCAGGGTTTTGGCCCTCAGTGAGCCAAGTACCTGCCCTGTTACTTTGGGCTGGGCTGGGGTGAGGGGGAGCACTGACACAATACACCCAAGCCATGATTCTCCCCTCCTCGGCTCTGCCCCGTCATTCCCTTGGAAAAAGGCTGCCTTCGCTATCCAGGACTTCAAAGATGTCTTCAGAAGCTGCGCCTTCTGGAAGAATACATCCCAGAGCTGCCTGGTCGCTCTTGCTAATGCTTGGCTTCTCCAGCTGAAATCCCTCGGGTGATGCTTTTCCATTCCTGCAGCGTGTCAGGTTCCTGTTTGGATGTGAGCGTGGGGAATGTCCTGGAGAGCGTCGGGAGCATCTCTGCCCAGGGGCGCTTCTGCTGGGAAGGGAGGTCTGACTGGAGCTACTTTTGGGAGACAGTGTGAGTTTTGATCCCATCCTGCTTGCTTCTTGTTTGTCCCACTCCTGTGCCTGCTGTTGAATTAAGTAATGATCATCCAGACTCCCAAATGTCCAGTTTTTAAAGCTTTTCCTTGAAAAGGGGGTTAATGGTAACTGGTTTCTTATTGAAAATAAAGCTGAGGGAAACTGCCTGCAAAAGCTATGACTTCTGAACACGGGCTCATTTTGCCAAGAACTGGAGCGTTGACAACTCCAGAGTGACTAAGCATCCCGTGCTTTGCTTTCGATAAGGAAAAGCAGCTTGTTGAATTTGGATTTATGCGGGGGTTTCTCCCACCCCTCTGCTCTTTGTGCCCAGCGCAGCTGCCCCCAATGAGGACGCTGGATTCAGCTCAGCTCGAATCCCATTAACTAGCAGGCGGGGATGATGGGCTCTGAGCATTGAATGTTGCATAAGAACATTGAAGGAAGCCCTTCTCCCCTTTTCATTCATCCACCCAGTGAACAGCCCTGCAGTTCCCCCTGCGAGGAGAGGGCCTGGACCAGCCACAGCAATCCCTTCCAGCAGCCAATCCCTTCCAGCCCGGTGAGATCACAAGTTTCCGGATTGAGAGGATGTGAAAGGAAGATCTAATCCATGGGTTGGCACTCAGGAGTTACTGGGCTTAGGGTTTCTTTCTGTTTTTCATACAAGAAAGATCTCTCACAAATTTCCATTTTCTCTTGAATTTTAAAAGGATTGTTTTAAATTGTTATTTCCTTCCATCCCCTCCCTTCTTCCTCCCTCAGTCTAAGCTGTGACTGCAGCCAGGGGAGAGCTGCTGGCAGCTGCAGCAGCCCAGAGCTCTGGCTGGGAGAGGCGTGAAAATGCACAGACTGGGGAAATACGTTCTCCCTGCTCCTCGGGGTGGGTGTGCACATGTGCTTCTCCTTTCTGCAGGGCTGTCACCACTGGGAGAAGAGATTCAGCATCACCAAAAGCTTCATTGTCACAGAGCAGGGCTCTGTTTGCTCTCTGGTCATGTCCAGCCAGTGCCTGGAGAGCCAGTTTGGACTGGGTGGCACTGGGAGAGCAGGAGGACCGTTCAGAGCATCTCTGTGGGTTGGTGAGCTGGCTTGGTGCATGGGCAGTGAGTGCCACTCACTGCTGCTTTCCCACAGCTTCTTTCTTGGGGTGCAGGAAACTTGGGTGCAGATCCATGGCCAAGCTCAGTGGCTGCCCCAGTTCCACCCAGCAGGGAGGGTGGTGGTCCCAGTGCCTGGCACAGGAGGGGTCACACGGGGGTCTGACACCCTCTGCTCTCACATCAGGCTGCCACCTGGTCCTGCTCACTCTTCACAAGTCGGAGATACATATCAAACCAACATTTCTATTCTTGCCATCCTCAAAAGTGGTAGTTTAGTGAGGGATTGAGAGGTAAGACAGAAAAGAGTTGTTCTGTCTAAACCTCTCCACAGAGATCTGCAGCTGGTAAAAAAAATTGCAGGTACATCTTCCAAGCTGGAAGTCACTGGGTTGTCATGCAGATGTCCTGTACAGTGCTCTGAATTTACTCTGTTTATGCTCTTTTGTTTATAAGTGGCTGCCTCTTTGTGTTAAGTGAACATCTGATGGAATGCTGGTGCTGCTGCAGTATCTCTTCCACACGTGCACACCTTCTGCATGTCTCTGGGGTGACCTTTGCACAGAAAGGTGGTGTTTCTGTGAAGTCTTTGAAGGAAAGTGCCTCCTGTCACCTCTGCCTACCTAGAATAAGCTTTCTGGTTCAGCACTGAAACAAAACCATCTGGAAAAAGAATCTCCCAATAAAATGCTCCTCTTAATTTAAAGAAGTCGCAACATTTAAAAAGTCTAGATCTTCTGTGGGAACACACTGGTTTCATCAACATTTTCAAGTAATAGGACTGAACAGTTTTAATCAAGTCAACATTCTTCCTTTTGGTTTTGTGTTATGGCTTTGATTGAAGTAAATCACTTGGAGTATATTGTTTTGCAAAAATGTCAGAATTTATAAATTTTTGGCCCCAAATGGAATTGAAATAAGCATCTTGAAATCTTGTTTTATTCCCCTGCCAGGAGACAGGAATATAATGTTTTTCAGCCAGGACTAGCTATAATTTTGACTGCTGCTGCTGTTAAGCCTTGGATGTCCCATCACACAGACACTGGTTTGGTCTGCAAAGTGAAGCATTGTCCTCCTCTTGTCCAGGAAGATGTTTGTCTGTAGTTCATGCTCATCTGGACTTTTAACTTTTTTTAATCTGGTTTTCCATAAGATGTCTTTGCTTTGTGTTTCCTGGGAGTAATTTTTGAAGAAGGAATCTAAGCCTAAGGAACTATAGTGGTCTGACCAGCCCCTCTTTACTGCTGATTTACCTCACAGATCTGCTTCTGTTGACTTTGAGGGACTTAGTTCCAATCCAGAGCAGTGCCCCTCCCTTGCACAGCCACTCAGAGCTTGCTCAGGATGTGCTGTGTGCACAGGAATGGCAACAACTTCGTTAAGAGCAGCCCAGTAAAGCCAAGAAGATCAGATATTGAACCAAAGGAGAGCGGGATATATAGGTCTGGAAGCTCCACTAAGGACATGAATGGGAGCCTCCTGGGGCATGAAGCAGTGCATGAGAGCTGGCTGTGTAGTGCTGGGGTTACTGTGCTGCAGAGCTCTGTAAAGCTTTCAGCAGAGCCTCTGAAAGACCTTTGTTTTAGGCATGCAGGGCTTACTTTGTTGTGCGTCCCTCAGCAGAGCAGCAGAAGTCAGTGACATTGGTAAGAGTGGGTGAAGGACACTGGTGAGAGTAGAAAGACCTGATTCTCTTCCAAGTGAAGCCCTTGTGTATCACCCCAGTTGTGTAAAGGGACATGAAGGAAAGCATTAAAATAGTTAATGGAAACAAATTACTGCAATAACATCTGCCGGTGTTAAACTCCCCTACCCTTCAGGGACAGTGTGTATTTTTTACCCTTTGGTTTAGACACCTTTATTTACAGCTCCAGCTTTTGATGCCCTTACCAAGTAAAGAGCTGCTGTCTCCAGAGTCATCCCAGCACTAGGGATGGGCGTAGATCCAGAGGCACATCAGCTGCACGGGCTGGCAGGAGCACACACGCTCCCTTTGGAGGGATGGATTGTCTCGGGGGGGCTCAGCAGTCGTGTCTGTGCTCTTCACTCAAAGCTGGTTTTCTCTGTGCCTGAAGTACAGGCTGCGTCTTTGAAATGCAAGTTTATGGGTTGGGGGGAGCGATGGGTGTGGGGAACAGATGGAGAAAGCACAGTGGTTTAAAGGAATAAAAAGAGATGCTTTTGTTGGAGTCATTATGCTGGAAACAAGGAGCCTCTGATGAAGGAAAGTGAGCCTGAGGGCAGGGAAGGTTGTGGTGTTGTTGACAGAGAAAGGGTTTATGAGGATTTCAGCCTTATCAGTTTAGCTTGAAAACTCAAATGCTGAGGGATGTGGAAGTGGTGGGAAGAGAAAGGGTGCAGGGGGACTGAGCAGGGCTCTGAGCAGAAAGTGTGGGAGGTGGGGAGCAGGGACAGGGCGTGCCATGAGCTCCTCAGGTCTCTCTGCGGGCGAGAAGTGAGGGAACAAGGACAGGAACAGAGGAAGAGCTGGAGGTGACCTGGACAAGCAAACAAACCCTTGGTCAGAACGGGGTGTGGGTGAGGGGGGCAGGAGGTGACTGCACAGGGGAGGGAAGCAGAGCAGCTCCTTTCACAAAGGCAGGACTGTCCCATGTACACTCTCAGATGTCCTTGAATGTGCTACAGAAAAGTTCTGACTGGCTTTCTTGCCTCCTGCTTCAGCACAGGATAGTTGGGGGTTTCTTGTTTAGAGTTTAAGTTTATGCCTGAGGAGTTTTGGGAAACCTGAATGTGCAAGCAGGGCAGACAAATACAGCTCCCAGGGGTGTCCTGCTGGTCCCACTGACCCCACGGGCTGTGCTGCAGCAGGAGCTGGCTGGGCTGGAGTGGGTGATGCTCACCCTGCACATGTCCCACAGAGGATGCTGTGCCCACCAAACCTGGGGCTGGGACACCCAAAGAGGGAATCCTGGTGTGGGAGAGGGAATATGGGCCAGGGCAGAGCTGAGCTCAGCTGCCCCCACCGTGGAGTCTGAGCAAGGGGTGTGCATGTGCTGAGGGACTAAAGCCAGGAGGTGCCAGTGGGAGGGGATGGTGACAGAATCCTGCTGTGAGACTCTTACAGAAATTATCTGTAATTGTCTTTCCTTTCACTATTTCCCAGCTAAAGTGATGTTACAATTACAAATTTAGCTTACCTGGAAAAACTGCTGAAAGTAGGATAACTTATTATTTCCTAGGCTGGGTTCTGAAGAATTAATTTCAGCACCACATATTGAAAATTCTCCTTCATACAAAGCAGCCTTATTTTGAGAGCAGTTCTGAAACAGTGACATTCTTCCAAGCCATTATTGTATTTTCTGACAATGTTATTTTTTCCTTCAATCATCATCCTGTAGCACACTCAGCGAATATACTGAAATTAGTAGTAGGAAACCTACATGTGTAAGAATTAAATCTCTCTACAGGGTAGTGAAGTAATTGAAATTCCAGGGCAGAACTGTGGAAATTCTTAGCACAGTTCGTCCATATCTTATCAGAACAGGCACGCTTTCCCCACGGCCTGGCCACGTGCCAGCAGGGATGGAGCAGACTGGTTGGAAGCCCACTTTGAATGGGAGAAGAAATCTTTCTGAATGGATTTGCTGGCAGGATTCCTGTTGCGTGTGTGGTTTATTGTTCTTGGGGATGTGACTCTATTTTACCCCCTAGATAAGTGTTTTAGGGTCGTTATTCTTTTGATGGTGGGAGGGGTTCTGGAAAAAGAATCAGATCAGTAGTTCTGTAAAATTCTATAGGCAATTTTTTTTCCCCCTGTTGTGTTTTTCCATGTGTTAATTTTGATCTAAATGGCAACAGCTGATTAACTCTCAAACTTTTCTAAGGTCAAAGGGTTTAGTAGCTAAAAAGCAAACACTTTTCTCTTCTTCAAGGCATTTTAACAAAGCAATATGATGCCAATTCATTTATATATGTGTGTATATTCTCTATATATGTTCTGTATATATGTATATGTTCTGTTCATAGTTCACTATAAGGCACTGCTGGTGTTGTCAGGGCTAAAAGAAGTGGTTGCCAGTGGTGGCACATCCTCAGTTGGTGCCATTGTCCCCCTGTGAAGTCGGAGTCGACCCCCCTGTGCACCACAGTCCTGCTGTGGAGCTGTGCCAGCTTCTGTGAGCGGAGAATCCGGCCCCTAACATGTATTACAGGGTGGCTAATGTGATGTGTAACCACAAAGCAACCACAACACACAAAGAAGTTCTATTTTAGCACTGCTGGAGCAAAGAAATAACTGTTAGTGCTGGAGACTGAAGTGCAAAAGATTGCTCAGTGGGGGAAGGAGGCAAAAAAAAATTCCTTATTTTGTATTAACATGTGTACAGACAAATTCTCACATCCCAAGGCCAAGTTTTGTCTATAAAAATTCCTTAAGATCTGGGTATTTGTAATTAAAACATGAAGAATAATTATCTCAAGCTTATATCTGCAGAGGAAGAGCTGTGTATTTACTTACTCTCTGCCAAAAAATCTTTTTAGCTAGAAAGATTAACAAAAAGGCATTGAAGTATAAAGGCCTTCTTTTTATTGAAATCCACATACATTTTGTCAACAGATTCAAAACAGAACAGTCACAACTGATTTTTCTTCCTTTCTTTTTCAAAACAGGGGTGGGGGAACCATGCAGCTCCAAACTCGGTGCCTATAATGCTTGGAAGACATTATGATTAATTTTGTCCTTCGGTTTCCAGATGTTGGATTTTGTCCCAACTTTTAAAGACCTCTAATGTTTAACAGGATGTGTGCCGAGTATAGTCTTTAACAGAGTTTTCTTTCATAACTCTAGGATCCATGAGAAAAGGTAACTCAGGAAACCACTGCGGATTCGGAGCTCAACCTACAGCCTCCTAGGAAAGCAGCCAAAGTCAAACGTGCGGGTTTGGACTGGCGCTGCCTGCGGGAGGACCATGGATCGGCGGCAGAGCTGCTGGAATGCCGTGCTCCTCGTGCTGCTGTGGGCCGGCGGGGGGCAGGCGCAGAGGGACTGCACGGGCGCCGAGTGCCAGCCCCTGGAGAACTGCATCGAGGACGTGCTGGAGCCCGGCGAGTGCTGCGCCACGTGCCTGCAGCACGGCTGCACGTGCGAGGGCTACCAGTACTACGACTGCGTCAACGTGGGCTTCACCAACGGCAAGGTGCCCGAGGGGCAGTCCTACTTCGTGGACTTCGGCAGCACGGAGTGCTCCTGCCCCAAGGGAGGCGGCAAGATCAGCTGCCAGTTCATGCTGTGCCCGGAGCTGCCGCCGAACTGCATCGACGCCGTGGTGCCGGCGGACGGCTGTCCCCAGTGCGGCCGCATCGGCTGCCTCCACGAGGGCCAGAAGTACGTGGCGGGGCACACCTTCCACATGCCCCCCTGCAAGGTGTGCCACTGCCCCAACGCCGGCGGGGAGCTCATGTGCTACCAGCTGCCCGACTGCGACGCCTTCGCCCTGAACACGGCCAGCCCCGGCGACGCCGAGGACGGCGAGCCTGAGAGGCACTACGACGATCCCTACAGCTACGACCAGGAGGCCTCCGAAGGGGACAACGCCCAGGTGGAGTCTCCCAAGAAGTACAGGAGTTACTCCTCCCACGTGGAGCAGGAGAGCCAGGAGCAGGGCGAGGACTACGACTACCCGGCGGGCAGCGTGTCTCCGCCAGCGCGCCCCGAGGGCACGGTGCCCCCCAGCCCGGTGGCGCCCCGCGGCCCCGCGGAGGTGCGCAGTGCCACCGAGAGGGGCGAGAGGCGCAGGGTGCCCCGCACCACCGCGCCGTCCCTGCAGCAGGGGACACCCAGGGAGACACCGGGAACCACCGGAGCGCCTCCCGAGCACACAACGGCCACCACTGAGGCCCCCGAGGAGCTGGAGAGGAGACCGAAGGGGAGGCAAGGGGACAAAGAGAGGCATGAGCAAGAGAGAGCCCCCCACTCTAAAATGAAAAAGCACATCAGGAAAGAAGAGCCAGGCAACAGCATGTACCAGGGCTTGGAAGAGGGGAATTTAACAGAGCCAAGCTGGGCAAAACCGTCCCAAGAAACCCTGGAGGGAAATGATTTCCCCAAGGTGAAGTTCAGCGCGACGACCTCTCCTCCTGTTGCTCTGAAGGAAGACCGTAGCCAGTCGTCCCCAAAGCAGTCCCAGACGCTGTATCGTTACCACCCCGAGGAGGACGGGGACCCCAACTCTATCCACGCCAACCCCAGGCCACCAGAAGGTAAGAACTGCTTCCCTGTGTGGGTGTCTGGGGAACATCTACTCATAGTCACAGTGGTGTGTTGTTCTTACTGCTGCACATGACCATGAAACCAGCAAAGCCCCACTTACCTTCTCTGTCCCCTCAGGAGATGGTTTGTGTTTCATTTCGCATAACAGGTACCATCTCACTGTTGCCCACCTTGCTCTGATTTCACAGAGCATGAGGATGGTGTTTTCTGATATTTCAACTTTATTTCAGATGATGATTTATTGAACTCTGACCTTTCTCTTCAATTACTTGCTTTTAATTTCTATTGTGATGTTAGAGAAACATCTTCCTCTAACAAAAGGATTTAATTAGTTATCTCCAGTTAGCAACTCAATGTAATCACATTTGTAGTTTTTGCTGCTTCTGGGAAGAAAGTGAAACAGTTGTGTTTCCACTATGAAAATATTTACAGCACTTGTTGTAATATTTATCCCATGGTTGAAAGCCTGTCTAAGCTCATTAGTTCAAGAACTTCATAGATTCACTCAAATACCCCTGAGGACTAGGAGGGAGAAATAGAACTGCCTCTTGCTTTGTGTTTTTTGGGGCTGGAAGTTTATGGTGTTTATGATCAACCGTGGCAAGTGTACGTATTTCCTCCCTGCCTCTGGATTCCTCCTGACATCAGCAGGGAATGTTGATTATATGCTTTATGCATCACTCATTACTGTAATGAATGCCAACTTCATCGCTGGAAATTAGCACAGATACAGCTCATATTTCCAATTCATTTTTCATCAAATCAAGAGCAATGCGTCCTTTTTCGGGATGTGGCACAAAATGTTCTCACGAGACTCAGCTGTGGAGCCTTGCAGGAAATGCTGATTAGTCCCTACACTCTGATACTTCTGGGTTATGTAGGGAGCCCTTCAACATCTCAAGCTCTTGAGTCCATCTACTCAAGAAGTTTCAGGCAGAAAGGAGCAGATTTGGAACTGAGACTCCAGGTCCCAACACCAGCAGCACCTCGTGACTCTTCACCAGACTGAAGGTGTGCCAGGCCCAGCGATGGATGTGGCAGCCTTTCCCTTTGAGACTCCCTTCATTTGTGCAGCCGACCTCAAAATCTGAGCTGTGCTTGCACCACTTCTGTGGGTGCACATGGATCTGACTTAGTACTAATATGCAATAACCTGTTTTCTGATGTAATTTAAAATAACCTCAAATTATTTAAAACTAAATTTCCTTTTCATTTTTCTGTCAGAAAGGAAAGATGGGTGGAACACCCTGATATTTTCAATGAGAAGCTTTAAGAAAGGCACTTAGTGTGAAAGTGCTCAGCAGCAGAGCCAAGCACTATGTTTTTAGAGTCTCCCTGAGAGATCTCCAACCTGTGATTCCTGGGAACTGCTTGGCTGAGGCAGGTCTGGTTGGGGGCTGGATTAGGTTGGGATGCCTGGAGCAAAATGTGATGGATGTCATGTCAGGTGTGGACTGTTTAGCTGCCAGAAGCAGGCTTGGGGATCACTGGCTGCCCTTTCCCCCTTAGCTGAGGTATCTATGATTTCCTTTAAACATTGTGAAAGTAGAAATGAAAATAAACATCCCTTGGGAGCACAGAGCTCTCTGTCTGGCTGTGGATGATGCAGTGACGAGGCTGCTGGGTCTCTGGCACATCTGGGAGCATCATCACACTATGTCCTTCACCCCACAGTCTCTGGCAAGTGGGCCCTGGCCAGGCAGTCCCTGTCCCCCACCTGCTCCACCATTCCCGTTAGGAATAGTGGTGGAAGCAGAGCAGAACCTTCTCCAACACTCCGCAATCTCCCTTGCCGTGGCTGGCTCCGGTGCTCATGCCTGGGGATGGGGGTATTTCCACTTTTTTGTTGTTTTAATGGATGTGGTGGTGATTCATTGGAGTAGGTCCGTACGTTTCAAGTAATAAAACAGATACATCTTGTCTCTTCCTGAGCCAGTGGTCGAGGGGGAGTGAAGAGATTAGTCAGACTTGAAAGAAAAATTCATCTCGCCTACAGATAGAGAATACAAACATCAATTCTGCACATGTATTTCCAGCTACAAAATGGCAGAATCTACCAGAATTGCCAAGTAACTTCTTTTCTCTCATCAAGAATCATCAACAGGATGGAAACTGCATCAATCCCCTGATTTTTAGAGCCTGCAAGGCTGTTGTGCTGTTTCCTGACGAGGCTGCAGCCACTGGCAGCGAGCACGGGTTTTGTTTGACCAGCTCTCAGCAGAGTGCTGTGGGTACATTTCTGTGACTGTAGGGACATCCTAGATATATTTTCATATCTTTTTTTAGTTTTTATATTTTCCAGAATTTAAAAAGGTATAGGAGTCTCCACAGAGGCATTTGCTGCACTACCAATTCAGCCCAAGTTAGATGGCCATTGCATTTTTATCTCCTGTTAGCTGCATCCTGTCTCCAGAACTCTGCTGTGGTTGGATCCTGATGCCTTTGGTTAAAAACTTGGCTTCATTACTTGTTTTTTATGTATCTCACTTTGGTTTTACATGTAGCTGAGTTTTCATTTCCCAGATCTCTGCTGGCTCATGCGTAACGTAATGTTGGAATCAACATGGAGCACTTTGGTGCTCAGGAGAAATTAATTTTGTGGTTTGATTTCTCCTTTTAAGCATCGTTTTTCATCTGTGTTTCATGTGAAACACTGCACTGTGTTCACATCAGCCAGCTAAGATGGTCTCTGTGGCATCTCAATTCATGGACTCCAATTAATTCCCATTTGTTTGGGGAATGTTTTCCCCTCTCCTTTGGCTGCTCTGAACTTTGCCAAAGCAGCTGTTCTGAGGATTTTCTGGGTGCTGTGCCCTTGCTGGTGGCTCCCTGGGGTGGCAGCAGCACTCACACGTCACCAGCTCTCTTCTGGGAGGTGGTTTCTCCAGGTGCAAGGTGGGAAGCCCAGCACCAGCTCTGTGGGGCTGTGTGAGCCCAGGGGATGTGTTTTCCTGCCTCTGACAGGCCTGGTGGCTGTTCCACAGGGATTTCTGCCACCCCACCAGCCCACAGCACTCCCTGAAGGGCAGACACTTGTGTTCTACTCTATGTGTGAGTGCACTTGTCATGGATCCTGAATACAGACTGAAGAGCAGCTTCCTGCAGC
The DNA here is from genome assembly GCA_035583155.1 of Acropternis orthonyx. Lineage (NCBI taxonomy): Eukaryota > Metazoa > Chordata > Aves > Passeriformes > Rhinocryptidae > Acropternis > Acropternis orthonyx. The sequence continues at coordinate 20,077,003 of JAWWEU010000023.1, forward strand.
AGCACGCAGCCCCACTGGGCTTTCTGTGCAAATGCTAGTTACTCCATTCCTAAAGGAACTGAAGTGGAAAGCAGAGGTAATTACTCAGCTGAGAAAGTGCAAATTAGGAACTTTCACCATGGGAAGAGATGAGATTAATGGAGACTATTCTCTTTATAAAGCCTCTCTCCAAACATTGATCTTACCCTGTCACTTACTGCAAGAGCAGCAAATAGAGGGAGTTTTAATTTCTGTATTTTCTATTTCCTCATCCTAAAAATTCCCTGAACAGGGGAGGGCTGACTAAAACACCTTTCAAGAAGTTACTGTCTAGTTCTCTTACAATTTTCCCTCTCTTTTCCCATTTCCCTGTGCCCTGGCTATAGAGTGCTGGTCCTTGGATAAGTGAAACTCTGGTAGCAAGCAGCCTTGTAGTGAATGTTTTACAATTTCCATTCTGGTTTTGGCAGGCTGAACAGCAGTTTGGGTCTGGCTGGAACTGTTGTCTCTCAGAATGGAGGTGTTTTTCCACTTAAACTCCTCCACCACTGGCCATTTTTGGAAGTAAAGATAATTGTTCTGCACCTGAAGTGAAGTGCACCAATTTGTGAGCTGAGATCAGTGGATGTGAGAGTGGCATTTATTGCAGGTGAATCCTGATCAGGCTGGAGCTACTGGGAGGCTCTGGTGTAACTTCTGAGAATGTAGTTAAGCTTTCAACCAACCCATCTGCTGCATGCTTGCTCATGAGGAAAGATGACCTTGAATTCCCTGAGGACAAACAGGAAAGGAGATCCAGGTGCAGTTGGACTCGATGATCCTTGTGGGTCCCTTCCAGCTCGGGATGTTTATGATTCTGTGAAAACAGACCTGCAGTGAGGGTTTCTGAAGCATTCCCTGAGCACATTCACCCTTTGTCCCTCTTCTGCCACTATTAAAAGCACTGGAGGTGGGAGAAGGCCATGGATGGTTCTTTGGAAACAAACTCTGATTGCAATTACTTTGTATTTTCTGCTATCAGGTGAACATGCACTTGAATTACCTCAGGCTTAATCCCGTGTTCTCTACTTTATCCCAGTTCTCTCTGTAACAGGAAGAAATCACCTTTGAGCCCTCAAACCAGGAAATCTGAGGAATAACAAGAAACCTCAGGAGAGTGGTGTGTGAGGACAAAAGGCCTCTGGGCCAGCAAGTGTGAGTCAGCATGAATTACAGTGCTCAGGGGTTCCTTGGTAGGAGATAGAACCACTACAGAGGAGGAGAGGGTGGATGGGAATAAGGCAGGCTGAGATACCTGCACAAAGAGGAAGACTAAAATGCTATAAAATTAAAGAGTGTTTGAAAAGAGAACCACAAAATAGATCTGCCTGTCCTGCCAAAAATGGCATTTGTACTCTTAGTCGTTTAGGAGGAAAAGGAAGAAACGCAACCATTTCTATGAATTCCCTGCAACCTTTCCCGTGTCCCCTCCATGCTGTGCCCCCAGGGCTCCCACCCGTCCTGGCCTGGGGCTGAATCCATGAGCAGCTCCTCCCATGGTCCAGCTGGGAGATTTGGGCTGCTGAGCCTGGACCTGTCTGTGCCCGAGCAGAGCTTTGTGGAGACCAGCCCAGCTCGGTGTGTCCAGTGCACACAGGCTGGGAAGGAAACCTGCCCGAGGAGGGCGAGCCACCCCAGTTGTGTTTCCCTGTCTTTTTGTTTGTCTTCTTTCCAATGTCTAAGTAGGTGCTGAGGTTGGACAGCAAAGTGACCTCATTGTGGCCTTTAGGACTTAGAGGGAGCTTTTATAAAAGACGGAGAGTGGCTTTTTACATATGCAGATAGTGATGGACAAGGGGGAATGGCTTTAAACTAAAAGAGGGCAGGGTTAGATGAGGTATTAGGAAGGTGATGAGGCCCTGGCACAGCTTGCCCCATCCCTGGAAGTGTCCAAGGCCAGGTTGGACAGGGCTTGGAGCAACCTGGGCTAGTGGAAGGAGTCCCTGCCCGTGGCAGGGGGTTAAAACTAGGGGGTCTTTGAGGTCCCTTCCAACCCAAACCATGCCATGACTCTATGATGAAGGAAACCCCTTGTGCTGCATTGGGCCCATTGACACTTTCCATTTGAACAAGAGCAGTAATTGGAAGCCTGTGTGTGCCAAACACTGCTGGTGGCATGAGTCTGTGAGCAGAGGGTGCAAGGGCAACCCAGACCTGCCCCACTGACATGGAGGAGTGCACTCAGACTGCCTGCAGGCTCTGAAATAAGCAGTGCCAAATATCCGATCTCCAGGCGCTGGACTGGCAGATGGGACCTGGCTTTCCATGGATTTCGGTATATCCAGTGCTTTGAGTGTTCTCATGTGAGGAATTGGAGCAGGGACAGGAGGGCTGCTCTAGCCCACGAGCCCAGGCATGTAGGCAGCAGCTGAATTTCGAGTGTCCAGACCTGTCCTAGCCAGGAGCACAGTTCTGGGGTCAGTGCTGGTGCTTTGCTTTGTGTCTGGGTGATGTCTCTGGACGTGTTGGTGCGTGGCTGCTGCTTGTCTGTCTGTGTTTTGGGAACTGCTCTGGGTCAGAGCTTGGCTGCTGCCTTTCCAGCTGGCTGGGCTTCAGAACCATTCAGAGCTGCAGGCTCTGGATTTGGGAGCGTTGTTCTTTGCAGGAATCCCCCTGTGGAGCCCAAACCCTGCTCACTACAGACCTTCCATTCCTCATGTGCATCTCCCTGCTCAAACTGAGCTATTAACTACAGGTCAGGAGCTCCTGGGTACTTTTGTCTCAGGCTTTTCTGGGGCTGGTTTGGTCCTTATCCCTTAAAGAGTATTTTAAATTATAGCTGTATATTGAACTAGGAGATTGTGATCTTTAGTTAGAGAATATATAGCTTAGAGGATCTTTTCTTAAAGCTGCAAAGATCTGTGTGGTGGTGCAGGCACAAGCCTGGTATTCAGAATGCCAAGTTTCAGTGCCATGCTTTGCTGAAAGCTGCACGACCTGCCCCAGTCAGATGTGTGTATCCTTTTGAGAGCCTAAACAACTTGCAGAAATGCTTAGGTCTCCTTCTTTTCTGGTTAAACCCTGGTGCCTACCAGTCTTGTAAACAAAGATGTGGGAGAAGGTGGTTCTCTGTCTCCCTGTGTTACTCATGAAATGAAGGTGACAGCTCCACACTTCAGTGTGATCACAGGGATGGGGCTGTGAATCCCTGGGCAAGTACAATGTGCAGGGTGGGACAAGGGGGGGTGTTCCTTCAGCTCCTGTTGCCCTTGCCTTCGTTAAATGCCCCCTGAAGGGGTGGTTCTGGAGTGATGATGAGGTGCAGTCACCCTTCCCCTGCTGACAGTGCCTTTGCACACCGAGGTGTTCGTGCTGCAGCACAGGCACTGCCACTCACCCAGCTGGAGCAGCTCGGTGTAAGGAATTCCCCTGTGTTCAGTGTTGGCACGAAGGGAATGTGCAGAGAATGTCTGAAAGTGAAACAGGGTGAAACATTCACACCTGGCTGGGGTGTGTATTTTGGCAGTCTGAGTGTCCCATCCTCCCTGGAGGAGCACGGCACGGCTGGCACAAGCCCAAAGCCTGTGGGACAGGCTTTCCACAGTGACACCAACACAGACAAAGGCTCCCAGATTTCCTTAAATTCATGGGATTTAGTTACCAGGATAGCTTAAATCTTGTATGTTGCAATAATACTGGCGTGGAGCACCTAACCCACGATGGCATCACAGTATCTGTGGAAACCCATCCCTGTTCTGTAGAGGTAAACATTGTCATTTATGCAAAGTTAGTTCCATCCATGGTTGGCAACAGGAACATTTATTCTCAATTCTGAAATTCAAACATGCTGTAGACAGAGTATGAAAATAAGATGGGCGTTTTCTTCTACAAATTAATTACCCACTTGAACAGACGAGGCTGTTGGGCATACCAGGTTCCTCAGGCGGACTCCATTTGCTGGTTATTTATAGTATGTATCTGAAAGTATTTTCTTGTATGCATGATTGATACTTCTTCATAAAGCAGAATTTAAATGAGATTCCTTTGCAGTAGTGCGTCTGTTATTCTAATCGATCACCAAGGAATTAGAACCGGCTCTGAATATAGCTCCTTGTCAGAGAAAGGCGAGTGTAAGTAGCAATTTCTGATCCAAATTTTGTGAGACAGTAAGCTTTTGAAGAGTTTCAGATATGCAGGCCAAATAAATGTAGCTCTCTAGCACATGCTTACTCATGAAAGGGTCTGTAATTTCATTACCCCGGCCTCACAGCGAGCAGTATCTGTTACCTCACAGGGATTCTCAGCTAACAAGGCAGCAGTAACTGGAATTTTATAAAGATCCCCTTATGTGTGAGCAGGTTTTATGTTTTCTTGACTATTCCCAGTCTGTCTGGGCCATGCCTGAGATGACTAGCTCTCTTCCAAAGCCACCAAAAAGCTCTAAACCACCATCCCAAGGTGGTGGTGATGCTGAGCCAAGGGTTGACAGAGGGATAGGGGAAAGAAGTCATTGTGGTTTCTTTAGGACCAGCAAACCTCCCCTGCACCTTTTCCCCTTCCCTGTCTATCCAGGGGCCAGGGAGCTGCAGTGCCCACCCTGACCCACCTCCCTGGAGAGTGCCTGGGACCCCCATGCACCCTGTGCAGAGCAGGTTTGTGAGCAGCAGCATTCCTGAGCCTCTGGGTCTGCCACCGGTCACTGCCTGCTGGAATTGCGGGTGTTCCTCCATCGCTGAGGTGCTCTGGTGGTGATGGAGGAGCTGATGAGGAGGATCCCACACACAGGTCCAACAGCCTGGCCATGCTGGGGGCAGTCCTGGCTGCAGCTCATTCAGCCCCTTCCTACAGCAAGAAAAGGAGCCATTGAGGAAAACGCACAGAGCAGTAATTCCTCATCCGTTGTTGCTCTGAGTGCTGGTTGCTCTTGTGGTGCTGTTGTGAACCACAGGGATGCCTGACTGCATTCAGGAGGGCCCAGAGTTTTGAGTTACCAGGTACTAAAATAAATGTTTATGGCTTTAACAGCTCTGGGTTTAAAACCTTTTAACAGTACAAACAGTTGCCTGAAAGGGGAGGACTTGCATCATAACTTTTAAAAGGTGTTATGCTCTTGTGAGCTGTTGCTCTGTATATAATATATATCTTAAAAATAATGAAAATCACCAAATGAGCCTCACTGCTGCCATGCATAGGGCAAATTCCTACTTTTGCAGCTCCAGTGACGTGGACTGCCCAAGGGATGGGTGTGTGCACAGTCCTTTATGCCTTTCCACTAAGGTTCTGGAATTGGGCACATGAGGATGGCTCAAGGGTAAGGAAATTGAGTGCTTAGAATGAGCTTTATTTCATATGAGGTCACTCTGTAGAAATGTTATTTCTAGAAGAAGAATTTTCATCTTGCCATCTGTGCTGCACCTTTACCTTCCTAGCTTTGGCTGCCGCTGGCCCTCAGTGCGGGTTTTCACCCTCCACGTTTGCTCTGTGCCCAGTTCCCTTTCACAGAGCTCTCGAGGAGCCACCTTCTGTGGCTTTAAAATTAAGGAATGTTCCCTTGCAGCTGAGTCAGGGCCCTGGGGGTGCTGGAGGCTGCAGGCTGGGGGTGGTGTGGCTGTGGGGACTCTGCAGTCCGGTGTGGGGACTTTGTGGCCGAGTACAGGGACTTTGCAGCGTGGTGTTGGCCACCAAACATTGGGAGCCAGGACAGGAACTCTCCTGGGAGAGCTGCAGGAAAAAAACAGAGGAAAAGCCAACAGGTTACCAAAATCCAAATCACCTGAAAAAGCAAGTGTGTGCTCAGTCCAGGATCAGCAGTGAGCGTTGCTGAGAAGGGCCAGAGTACCAGACAGGATGAAATGGCATTTGCCATGGATATTGGACATAGCCCAAGAAATTTTAAGCCAATTTTATGCAATATATTCCAGTCTTAGAATGCCACCGAGATGCTTTAGGTGTCTTTTTTTGGGTAATAAGCCAAATAGCACCATGTGAGGGTTACCCTGGGACTGAGCTGTAACTGCACTCACCTCCTCCTTGTATTCCCTGGGAGCAGCAGCATCAGCTGTGTTGGGAGCAGGGGAGCTGGAGTCTGACTGGAGCTGGCTCACGTGTGGGGAAAGAATTGAGAAGAAAATTAATGAGCTCTTGCAACAGCAACATCTGGCTCTACCTCAGTTTCCTTTTCTTCTCACCTCTCACTATTTATAAGTTGGTTTCAGTCTGAGTTTTCAAAGACATTGTATGTGCTGCTTACTGGAATCTCCTTCTGAGCACATTAAATTGATTAATAGTATAGAGTTATACATCTTGTTTGAAGTGAAGCATCAAAAGTGCTTCTCGTATTCATATTCTGATGGAAACATCCTTCAGGGACTTGGGAACAGATTATATTTGCAGTCAGTGGTTTGTAACATAGAATTTGTTATACTTGCTACCAAACCCACTGTGTGCCGACAGCACGTGGCGGGTGCTGCAGGAATTCCAGAAACACAAACCTTGCTCCAGCAGGGAACAGAATTTCCTGAAAATCAAGCACTGAAATGAAAAGCATGTCCTGTGCTGGGGCTGGTTTATAGCCCTGTGTGCCAGGGGCAGGCCTTGTGTTGGGGAGGATGGGTTTTGTGGAAGATTTGTGTTCAAACTTGTCTGCTTTGTCATTAAAAAAAGTGAAGTTTATGGCTATGAAATGAAAATATAAGAAAACATACCTTTTAATGAAAATGGAGCTTATATAATGGTCATTTCTTCCCATGAGGTTAAAGAATTCTTTCAATACTGGACAAGCGGAATGGGAAACTTTCAGCTGTTTTAATGGTGTTTAAGGAGTTGGAAGGTTTTTAGTAATGACTGTGAGAAATCACAGGGAGGAGGAGGAGAACTGTTGGATAAGAGTATGAAGTCAGTGCAGCATCTGCTGGGTGGCATGGGAAGCCTTACACCCTCCCCACACCTCTGCCAAGTGCTGGCAGTGCTTGGCTCTCTGACTCTCAGTTGATGGCTCTAAAGCTCAAACAGACCTGATTGTAATCCTGCAGCTACCTCTATAAAACATCTTGTTTATGGCCTATAAGCAGCTGAAGATTAGTATAGTTCTCCCTCTTATCCAAGAATTCTTCCTCTGCAATGTTCATTAATTTTCCTGGAGTTGGAATTGCCTTGCATGGAACTACTCATAATTCTCATTTCCAGATTCAGACCTACAGTGTTGGAGCCAAATGATTTTGTAGGAGATTTGCTCCCAGGAGCTGTTTTTGTTGAAGATAACATGCACTTAAGTAATGTCTCGTGTAATAATGATAAAATTTATACTTTTTCTGGTTCTGGATCAAAGTTGATAAGTGATGTCTGTACTCCTGGCATTGAGGGCAAAAGAAAAAGTGTAGGCAGCATCAGTGAGGGTGAGGTTTGATATAGAAGGTTCCATAAATGTTTGATTTCAGTCAGTTTGGATTGAATTCGGTGGGTTTGTTGGTATCTTTAAGTGAAGTGGAAAATAAATATGGAGACTTTGCAAAATCTTGTGCCCTGGTCTCAGGAGTTTGGGATGATGCATTAAAATAATGGATGTGCTTTACATGTGTTCTTGTTTGGCCTGTGACTCTGGGAAGCAGTTTCTTGGTAGTGTCTGTGCTCCTTCTCCTCGACACATGGCCCCAGGGACAAGAGGAGCAGGTTTGTGCTGTGGAGTGGCCACGGATCCTCTGTGGGACAGGCAGGGACTCTCCTTGCCTTGGTGGCAGCTGAAGGGAACCAGTTCAGGGGCAAAAAGAGTTTTCTGCTGCTTTTCTTACTCCTGCTGAATGTAACCAACCAGCTGAAGGGAACAGGAGCTTCTGGAGTCAGCCAGTTCTGTTTGCTTTCCAGTGTGAAGAATTTGGCATGTGGAAAAATTGTGGCATGTGGCAGAGAGGCCAGTTCAGGCTCAGGGCTGATGCTCAGACTCCTCTGCTGAGGGCGAATGAGTTTAACCCTCCAGGGCTGAAACTGAGCAGCCTTTAACCTTCCCTCCTGAAGGTTTGGACCGTGCAGAGTGCCAGTGCTTCCTCAGCACTGCTGTTTGTCTGCACTCCTTTAAACCATGGGATCTGACCTTTGTTAGGGAATATTGAGGTCCCATTTTCCTCTAGTGAACAGCTTTACACAGCTCTGAAATCTGACCCTGGTGTTTCAGAGAGATTACTCACTGTTATTCAGCTTTCAAATGGAGTCAATAATGTTTCTTGAAAAAAGACTTGGAAGGTCAAATCCTGTCCTGTCAATGCCACATTAACCCCATAAGTTTCAGAAAGGTACACACTTGTTTTAGCTGTATTTCTCCTGATATTACTTTAAAATGGTGAAGGGCAACTCATAAACATTAGAAATTCTGAAAATTAAATGCTATCTTTAAGAAAGAACTCCTTGCATCCCGAGTGAACATAAAGCAGTTGGTCTCACTTCACAAGGCTTTCTCTGCAGTCACAAAAAACTTATTTGTTGTATTTTTCAGTCAGACTCAAATTCCTCTACCAGCTCCTATAGTTAATTTATAGTAAATGAATACTTCATAAACATATAGTCATTACATAAATACTTTATTATAGTCATTTATCTTTTTGTTTGTAAATTCCCCAAACCGAATGTCTGGGAAATGGATGTTTATGGATGTGCAGTTGACAGCACTGAGCCCCTGGCATGGGCAATGAGCCCCTGTTCCCGTGACAGGCAGGAAAGGGCTTGATGCCTACTGATCCAGTGTCACCAGCCACATTCCTTTAGGGAGAGAGTGCTGGTGGTGATTGATGAATGTGCTTCCCCCACCCGTGCCTGTATCACAGAGCTGACGCTCTCACTGCTCCGCTTCAAACGTGGCACAGACAAGTCCAGGCTCCCCCAGAGAGTTAATCCTGCTCTTGACCATAAATATCTGGCTTATGGTCAGTGTTGTACCATTTGGTCAGTTTTAAACAGAGCAATTGCACAGTTTTCTAAGTATTTAGCGTGAGAATTGTCCCTGTGCACTGCCTTCAGCCTCGGTCAGAGTGCTGCTGGCCTTGGAGCAGATCTTGGCTTAGTCTGGTGCAGACCCTGCTGCTAGTGAAGAAATCTTCTTAACACTTTCATATTTCATGTTTTTTTTAATGGCAAGAAACAAATCTGTATCATAGAATGAAAGAGTCATTAAGGTTAGAAAAGACCTCAGAGATCAGCAAGTCCAAGTTCTCTGACTCTCTCTGCCTCAAGATCCAGGAGAGAGTCCATTTCCTGGGGGCCAAAGGACCACACTGCTGGTGTGGTGATTGATGCTGTTCCCAAAGATGAAGTGGAAGGTTTTCCAACCCCCCCTCCTTTGTTTTGGCTGGCTGTTTGCTGCCACCTTGCTGAGATTTTCGTTTTGCTGCTTGAATCTGCTTCAGACTTCAGAACCTGAAAGCTGCCAAAGCTGATGACAAATAAGCAGGAGCAAGTGTTGGTGCAGTGCAGGTTAGCACTGGGTGTTGAGGAGGGATATTTTTGGTGTTGTAGCCCATGGCACTCTCAGAACTGTGGGTATGTGTTGCCTGAGTGTGTCTTTTCCCAAATGAAAAGCAAATTATCTGTTTCCATAATGCGTCCCTTCTCTCTGCTGCTCTGGCAGTGCTGCTGGTACAGCCCAGGTTTGTTCATCTGTGCCTCTCATGGGCTGCAAAGGTGAGGTTTAACCTTTATCTATTCTGTATCTTGGCCTACTCAGGAGAAGGTTCTGTGTGAGGGCTCCTGTGGAGCAGCTCCAGGAACTGCCTGGTGGAGAGTAAGGACACAGCTGTCCCCCCACTCTCTGCTGGGCAGGCTGAGCTCTGGTACCGAGTTTAAAGCTGCTGTCCAGTCCAGATATCACACAGAGCAGGCAGGATGATGTGCAAACACAGCCAGCACTGATGTGTGGGGCTGTTGGGTATCAAATACCTGAAACAGGGTGCTTAATAACTCCCAGCTGTGTGCTGGGGAGCTGTGTGGGGACACTGGAGACAGCCTTTATCTTCTTTGCCCTCTTTTCTTATTCCTTGGTAGCCAATTTCCTTATTCACTTGGTTGTTAACTTTCAAACTGCTGAGCAACTCTGAACCGCTTGTGTGTGCTTAAAAAGCCACCTTGGTCAGAAATAGCTCCCAACACCTTCCCTGTGCCAGCCTGTCACAAGCAGGGGAGAGTTCAGTTCTGCTGCAGGGATGGCCATTGCCACAATTTATGCAATTTAAACTAAAAGCTTTGTAAGCAGGAGTTTAGAAGTGGCAGAATGACTCCCCAGTGCTGTGGGAATGCCTGCTGGCTCAATGAAAAGACTTGGAATATTGGCAGATGGAAATTTTTGCATATGCCTTGAAAGTGTTGTGCTGCAGAGCCCCGTGGGGTTGGTAGCTGGAAGTCAAGCCAAACTCCAAGGTGTCCCCAGTGAAAGAGGGAGCCTTGGCTTGGGGAACTGAGCTGGGCCCCAGGGCTCAGAAAATCCTCAAAGTAATGCAAAGTAGGGCCTGCTTTGCAAAGCAAACACAGCCCAGCAAATGCATTTCTGACTGTAGCTTGATAGCAAGGATGTGTAAACAGACTGAACCTGGTTTCATGTTTACATGCAACACTTGCCTGGATTTTGCTTCCATAATTTCCAGTTGTGCAAATTGATGAATTCGACAGATTTCTGCCTTTTGTGGCAAGTCATGTTCAGAACAAGGAAGAGTAGAAACCTACTAGGAGGTAAAAGTTGCTTGTCAAGTGTTGTGCTTGTAGAGGAGACTAAAAAACTCTTTCCAGCATGGAAATGTATGCCTTGGACATCACCTACAAAATTAAGGAAGGAGTGCCAAATCCTACAATATGTTTCAAATAACCTGATATTTGAGGTTATTTGTAAGGTTCCATCCTCTGGACTCGTAGCTGCCCAAAGCCATCACCTTTCACTTAAAACATGTTTTTAAAAGCAGTAGGAGACCCACAGTTTTCCTCCAAGAGAAAAACTAAATCTCAAGTGTTTAAAACCAAACAAAACCCACTTACCCTGAAAGTAGAGAGAAAATGAAAATAATTCAGACTGTTCATTACTGTTTAGATGAGATGTGAGGAGTAAGTTCCTTACTCAGAGGGTGGGCAGGCCCTGGCACATGTTGGGCAAAGAAGCTGTGGCTGCCCCATCCCTGAGAGTGTCCAAGGCCAGGTTGGATGGGGCTTGGAGCAACCTGGGACAGCGGAAAGTGGCACTGGATGGGCTTTGAGGTCCCTTCCAACCCAAACCAGTGTGTGATTCTGTGATTCCTTTTTCTGCTCCACAGCACTTGCAGTCCTCCCCCAGCCCCTGTGCCCCACGGGCGGTGTGAGGTGGTGGCAGGGCCATGGTGACTATCCCTGACCCAGGGGATCCCCTTTCCCAGCTCCACTCCTGGTGTACACCTGGAGCACCTTAGTAGGAAGGGCACTGCAGTGTGGAGGAACTGAAGAGGAGCCAGACAAAGTGTGAGGGTATGAGAGGCAAAGCAAGGCATTTCTCTTGCTGAGACCCACAGAAATCACTACAGAGGGAAAACGAAGCCTTGCTGGAATTTTCAGCAGGAGAAGGTTGATGAGCAGACGGGCTCACTGAGCTCTTACAGCAGTGGGTGATGGGGTGGGCTTTTACTGGGAACTTGGAGGTGGCTAAATAGGAGCCGTTTAAAATAGTCTCCCAGTTGCCATAGATACTTGTTTAAATTGAAAATAGAGGTCTGGCCCGAGCTTTTAGTCTGTCGGCCAGAGCCAAACTTGGAGCCGGGTGCTGAAACCTGAGTGGGCTGGAGGAGCCCTGCCGGAGCTCCGGAGCTTGGGGATGTGTTTGACGTCACCCAGCAGCTCCAGCGAGGGTTCACATGGGCCTGGAGACTTTGGGAAGGGAAAAATCCTTCATGCTTCACACTGCTTCCTCCTTATTTTTGCCCCAGGAGGCCTGTCGGGCTCAAAAAACTGCCTTGGAATGTTCTTTCCTGGCACTGGGCTCGGTTTTTATTTGTGAAGTGTTACTGTGCAACAAAGCAGCAGCGAATTCAAAGGAGTTCAACTGGATAAAAGCACCCTGTTAAGGTAAATTAGGTTTAGTTGTCCCAGGAATATGTAGCAAATGTGTGTCTAATTACAGATAAGACAACGAAGCCTTTCATCTTCTTTCAATGCAAAAAAAAATCTGCAAATAATGTGGAAAATATTTTGGTGAAATGAATGAAGGTCTTTTCAAGGATTTGGTTATCACAAATGAGTCCCACTTGAGGGAATTGGGAATGTTTCTCCCTGGCCTTCAGCTTTGTGGGTGGCACTGGATGTTTTGGGACAATTTCAGCTGACTCTGGAAATGCCTCACTTTGAGATAACAATCTGTCGTTGTGCCTCTGGAGGTTTCTGGTTTCATCTGTCAGTGTTGGGATGGGGAGGGCAGATGCTCCAGTGAGGATGATGGAGATTCACGGGATACAGCAGTGGAGTCTGGCTGAAAAGTGCACACTTCGCAATGTGCCATATTCCCTCTCCAATTTCTTGTTCTGTAGGTGGTGGAGAATTAGTGCTTAATTACTTACAGGCTGTGGACAACAAGCAACCCCCTTAAACTGTTTACATTTCTGGGTAAGGCTGGAGCTGGATGCTCTTTGAGGTTCAGTCTTTCTCAAAATCTATGCAAGATTTTATTGTGTTTGTTTATCTGTTATACTATAGACTGGGATAAATGTTTGTTCCCTAAGAGCTTTTATCTATTAAAAAAAAAACAAAACCAAAAAACCCCTGTTCATCCATGTTTACATCACATTATGTATGAAAAATCCCATTTATGCCATTCAGCTTCCCAGCCTGTGAAAAGGCACAATCAAGAGGCTTGTGTAGTTGGGGGAGTTCAGAACTGAGCAGAAAATCAGATCCAAGGTAGAGCTGGAGTTCTAGACTTGCTTGGATACAAGGAATTACATCTAGCAAACATGGCTTGAATAAAACATTAATTTCCCATTATAAAACATAATGTTGCTCTGATAATGGTTCCTGTTTTGAGTAATTCTCATTTCCTGCGTCTCTCTGGTGACTCATCCCAGCAGAGTTCTCGGCCATCCTGCTTTGCAGATGCTCCCAAGCTGTGTGTTCCCCATCTGCCTCAGCTCCTGTACCGTCAGCTTCTCCTCTCCTTGCTATTGTGCTGTGGAAATGGGTGCCTCCTAAGGACTTCAGCCTCCTTCCAGCCTAAAAATAGCTGGTGCTTCTGGCTACAAAAAACTCAAATTTTATGAGAGTTTTCGGTTAAAAATTCACATTTCGTATTGTCAGGTTGTCTCAAGTCTTGAATCTGCAGCTGAGAAGCCCAGATTGCAAAAATACACATTTCTCAGTCCTTATGTCTATCTAGAAGGGGAGCAAATCTTTCTTCCCTTCGGATTTCAGGGAGTGGATGCCTCTGTAACAAATTCCCAATGGGATCTGTGCGTTCTGCAGCTTTAATTAAACTTCACTTCAAGGGGTTAAAAAGTGACAGGGGTCTGTGTGGAGTCTGTGCCTGTCACCTCTCACCTTTGGAACAAGGTCTGAGGTTCTGTTGCCGAGGTTTATAGGTAAATATAAAGTTTTAAGAAGGCTAATTGGTGGTGCTGAACTAAGCAATAACCCCAGACGGCTCCAAGAAATCCTTGGTGGATATATGGCTTAGAGGGATGCAGTGCTTGAAAGTGTCACTGTGCGCTGGTTTAAAGGTAAAACTGGCAGGAGAAATGAACCCAGCTCAAGAGAGATTACAAGTCAGAGTTACAATTTAATAAAAAGATTACAATAAATACAATGATACAGAGGAAAATTGGTTTTAACCCCCAAAACCCAGCTTTATAACCCAGCCCCCTGGGGCATGAACAGAATGGGGTTCATTGGCCCCTGTGCTGAGCCCCACGTGGTCCCCTGAGGGCAAAGTGAAAGGAAAGGACACCTGTTGGTGAGGATGATGGGCACAGTGTGGCTGAGAGGGGCAGTCACAGCCCTGTTGAGGTTCTGTTCCCCCTCTGGATCCCACCAGTGGTACCAGAAATCCAAAACCCCAAGATTAAATATGCTGACGTTCAGGTGGGAATGCCCAGCACCTCCGCCAGGGCAGGGAGTTTCACAAGGGGTGATTTACTGTGTGAGTCCTGGGATATTTTGGAATCCTTGATGGCCCATGAGCAGAGCTGACCCCTCGGGTGGGTGTGAAGGTGCTGATGCCTCCCCAGAGGGGAGTTATCCCAGCTCAGTCACTGCTGTGAGGACAGAAACACTCCCCTGTCCCACAGGGCTCTTTAACACCCCCCCTGTGCCCTGAGGGCTCAGGTGTGCCCTGGGCAGCTGCTGCCAACCAGCCATCAGTGACAGTCCCTCAGGAATGGCACAGAGGGTGTAGAATGCACGGTTTTGGTTGTACCCACACAGTGAGAAACTGGTCCCTGCCACTGTAACTGGGCCACACTGCCTTGGTGCAGAATATTCCAGCCCGTATGAATTCAGAGCCCTCCGATCTGGGGTGCAGCTCTGGCCTAACATTTGTGTGGCCAGTGGAAGACGTTTGTCAGCTTTTGGGATGCAGTACAAGCTGTTCTGTGTCTCACTTGGCCCTGTGGGCTGAAGGAGGGGAGGGTGCAGGTGTATCAGGGTGTGACTCCTGTTAGACTTTCCCGTCTGTAAACAGGCATTTAAGGCTTCCCTCTGCTCTTAGTTCAAGGCTACAATAAATTGTTGATCCTGAGGAAACACCCAGAGTTCCTGCCAGGAGGCCTGTGCATGATGGGATGTGTGTGAGGAGGAAGCAAAGGCCCCTTGCACTGCTGAGCCTTCCCTTCTGCTCTCAGTGCTGCTCTGGGTTAGACCTGGCCTGGTCTGCTCAGGAGGCTGAGTTGAACAGATGAGCTTTGTTTCCTTTCCTGAAGTCACCCTCATCCTCCTACGAGCAAAATGGAATCTGATGCTTAATAAAGGGTGCATTGCAGTGAATAAGTAATTTGTTCTGCTTTTCTAGGGCTTCCATCACTCAGGTCCTGCCCACTGAGTTGCCACTGCCATTGTACTACTTGGAGTTGCACTCTTGTCACTTTTACCACACGTGCAACTCATGATAGCAGATCATCTTTAATTGACTTTTAATTACTCCTCCACTCTTCATATTTTTGGCAGTCATTTAAACTTCTTAGGTCATATTTGGGTAAAGGTTTTCTTTCCATGCTGGAAACAGGTTTTAGTGTTAAAAGTTGCATTTGGACAATAGTTTTCACTGAATGAATGATGACAGAGAGGGGAGTTTTGGGACAGGGCCAGGCTTCGTATAGTTCTTCAGATAGATCTGTCATTGGAGGTGGTTACCTCAGCTGTCAGTCTGTTAAGATTACATAACATTTTAAAATTATCTCCTTTCCTATGGCCAAAAAATGATTCAGTCCTCTTGCATATTATATTACCTCGAGCTCTTGGTATTTATTACGCATGCAATCAAGAAATTAAGAGTCTGAGGCTTGCAAAGATTTATTTAGTAGCATTTAATGGCTCTCTGTTTGCTGGTAACTTGGCTCAGCAGAATGAGGAATTTATTTTTGAATTGTCTTTTAATGAGCAGATAAGCAGGTTTCTCTGTCACTCTAAAACTTTGGGTTTTCCCTTGGGGGCTATGTTTTAACATAAGGAAGTTGGTGTCTCTTGGACAGGTGTGGTAGTTTCTGCTGGTCTTAATGGAGTTTGAGTTTTAATACCCCCATTAACTAAAAGAAGGATAAGAAACTTTGCCTTTTACTTTGGAGGTATTTCTTTTACTGCATAGTTGGTACTTGATGATCCCCTAAATGATTTTCAACTCTATGAATAGTGACTTTTTACTTGGGCAGATCGTGATAGGGCAAGGGGAATGGTTTTAAAATAAAGATATGAGATTTTGGGACAAATCCTTCCCTGTGAAGGTGGGCAGGCCCTGGCACAGGCTGCCCAGAGAAGCTGCGGCTGCCCCATCCCTGGAGGTGTCCAAGGCCAGGTTGGACGGGGCTTGGAGCAACCTGGGCTAGTGGAAGGTGTTCCCTGCCCGTGGCAGGGGGTGGGATGAGATGGGCTTTGAGGTCCCTTCCAACCCAAACCAGTCCATGATTCTATGAATGCTATTTTTGTCATTGTTTTGCCGTGTTGTGATAAAAAACCCCACTTGAATGTGTGTTGAGAGAAATGTGGAATAAGTAAATGTGGTGCTGCTTTGGTAAGTGAGATGAAAGGTTTTATTTGTGCCCAAGTAAGGAGGGGATTGCACAGGGACGGCTCCACTGCTGTGCTGGGCTGACTCTGCCCTGGGTCCTTCTGAACTGAGAGAGGTTTGACACGAAATTCACTGGTCTGAGATGGAATCCCACCAGTGTGAGGGGAGAAGAGGATGGCTCATGACATTGCAATGCCTGGTTTTGGAAGGGCCAGGGCAGGCAGAGACATTTCCCACGTGAGAAGGATTTATGTGACTGAAACAGAGGATGAGCCACATGGTGTGTCTGTGTGGGAAATACAAGCGGGTTTAGTGAACTGATGAACTAGCTGGGATTTAACTTAGTTTTCTGAAAGGAAGGAGGGGAACTGAGCAGGATTGCACGGGGTGAATTTGGCAGCTGGGCTGTCAGTGCCTGACCTCTCCAAGCAGCACCTCAGGGTTAGATATTTGCAGGTTCTGCTGCACACCCAGAGTATCACCTCCCTTCTAGAGGAAACAGCCCCAGGCTGCACCAGGAGGGGGGGGTGGAGGTTGGAAATGAGGAAAAATTTCTTCATGGAAAGAGTTGTCAAGCGTTGCAACAGGCTGCCCAGGGCAGTGGTGGAGTCACCATCCCTGGAAGTGCTCCAAAACATGTGCGGATGTGGCGCTGGGGACAGCAGTGAACATGGTGGTGCTGAGTTGGTGGCCAGACTTAATGATCCTAGAGGGCTTTTCCAACATTAATTCTGTGATTCCTTTTGTCAGAGCCTGGAAGCTGCTCTGTGGGAGAGCATTTCAAGCTGGTTTTCCTATTCCAGGCCCTCAGTGGAAAGGAATGAGACTGGAAGGTATTGTGGAGACATGCAGTGTGCAGACCTGTGGGGCATTTCTGTTTGACGTGAGGTGTGGAAGTGAAAAAGCCTAAAGAGCAGAGGAGAATCTGTGTGCTGATCCAGTGGGGTCCCCTAACAGCATGTGGGGTTTTGCTTTTGCTTTTTCTAATCAGAAATTGAAAATTAAGGGAGCAGTAACAGGGAGGCCAGCACAGGGCTGGGTGAATTGCTTGCGCTGCAGCATGGTCAGATGAAAGGTCTTCACCCAGGCTCCTCAGCCAGGAAAGAAAGGGAACAAGCTAATTCTGTCTTCTTACAGTCTAGCAAAGCCAACAGCTTCGCGTCACACAGGGCTTAAAGCTGCCATGAGGCTCCTGGAATAGAGACTGGGGTGATGGAAGATGTCCTTGGCATCCCTAACTCAGTTTTAAGGCTGGTCTTCCTACAAGCAATCAATGCACTCAAGAATGACTTACCTCTGGGTCCTGTGTTACAATGAGCAGCACCAATCCCTACAGGTAAAGAGCCCACTTCTGTCATTTGCAGTTTGTGGGATCCCATGGGAAATAGAAAAGGGGAATAAAAAAGGAGTGTTGGGTCATGGAGATAGAAGTGGGTAAGTAATTGCAGCTTCCTCTGTTTTACAGGCATGAGCATATTTGGCACAGCAAATTGTCGGATATTTTTAAAGAAACACAAAATAATAAGCAAAGTGTGGGGGATTGTTGGTAAATACCCCTATCCTTTTTTGAAGGAAGTTGGAAAGAGACATAGTAGTACATGTAGTTCTTACTTTTTGTTGGCTTCCTGCCAGGGCGTTGCTTTTTTCTGACCTGTGTCCTTTGGTTTACTCCAATTATAATTTATTTAGAAATGGATTCTGTGGGAATGTCATTCAAAAGCCATGCACTGTGAGACAAGGCAGATTTTCATGTTTCACGGCACCAGATTAAGCTGTAGAAAGTTGATCCAACAGGACACATGGCTGGCCTCTTTTTTTATTTCTTTTTTTTTCCCCTTCTTCTCTGCTGAAATAAACTTGTGTGTGGAAATAAATCCTGACTAGCAGTGCTCATCCCTGGGAGCTGGTTGAGCCAAGTCTCCTGGGGAGAGGTGGGGATGGTGACACACTTGGAGTAAATCAGGCAAGCACAGTCTGCATGAGCTCCTCCTCGGAGCAGCAGCTGGGCATGGCTGGGAAAGGGTAACTTTAGCCCAGGGAGGGCATCCCTTGGCTCCTTCCCATCTGCAGGAGGAGTGTGGGCTGCCCCATGTGCCCCCAGCCTGGGCTGGAGCCGGGCTCTGCCCTGGGGAGCACCGTGTGGTCCGTGCCCTCAGGAGCGGCTCACAGAGCTGCCCTTCCATCCTGAGGGGTCATCCCAGGCCCTGGGTGTGTCAGGCCATCCATCAGCTCCAGGGAATGTGCTGGCACCTCCGCGCGGAGCCGTGCCCGCAGCCTCCCCTGGCGTGGCAGCTGATGGGACTTGGCACCCGTGAGGCTTTTGGCACAAGGACGGGCAGACTTGGAGAGAGTGACGTGGGGCGGGAGCTCAGCTGGGATGTTTTGCTGTGTTGTCTGGAGGAGTCTGTCCCTCCCTGCTGTGGTCAGAGCCCAGGGGACATGAACTCCACCACAGTTTTCTCCTTTGTCATCAGCCCTGTGTCCTCCTTCCATCAAATCCAGC
Organism: Acropternis orthonyx; assembly: GCA_035583155.1. Classification (NCBI taxonomy): domain Eukaryota; kingdom Metazoa; phylum Chordata; class Aves; order Passeriformes; family Rhinocryptidae; genus Acropternis; species Acropternis orthonyx. Next base: position 20,095,662 of record JAWWEU010000023.1, read on the forward strand.
CAGTTTCAAAAAGAAAATTAATGTGGTTTTTAGGTTAGTGGTTGGACTTAAAGATCTTTTCCAACCTAAACAATTCTATGGTTCTGTAAAACATGAAAAATTACATAAGCTTTTCTTACATGGGGAAGAAGGATTGGAAGGGGGGATTTTTCCACCAGCCCTGGTAAATAAAGATTATCACTACTGAGGAAAAAGTATCTTGATGAGGTGGTTAAAAACACATAAAAATTGCATGCTGGTTTGGGTCCTACTTTAAAAAGCTTTCTGTAAAGGTGCTGTGTGATGGACCCATCCATTTATCCGAGGTGAAAAAGGAAGGAAGAAGTCATGTGAGAAGAGATCTGTGTGACATGAAGATGACCTCAGCCATGCTGTACGTATCTTTATAGATGGAAATGAAACCTCTTGCCGGCAGCCAAAACAGTTCTTGAGGCATTGAGGAGATTTTGAAGATATGCATTAAGAGATTATTGTGAGTTAGACTGCTGGGATTTAAATTATGGCCATGTTGAAGGGAAAGCATCCTCAGCTTGAAGCCATTCTGATTGGTGTCAGGTCAGTCTGTCCTCGGAATTTAGAGTAATAAAATAATTGCTAAAAACGCAGATGCATTGCAATGGAGAAAAATCAGGACAGGCTGAGTATTTGGGGGCTGTGACTGGAGTTATAATAACAAAGCAATAACAATTGTTTTAATTGCTGATTGTAGGTGTATCTTTGTAAAATGTCAGCTCACTTGCATTCCTCCAGCAGAGCTGGGATTGGATGGTGCTGGGTACACAGTTCATAAGTTCAATTTGTGACTTGTTTTCATATTCTGGACTGAATTGTGAAAATATTACATCAAGAGTTAAAAATGCAAAGTCTTTCTTTTTAGCAAATATCTCTGGATGTCAAGCAAACATATCAAATTTAATTGACTTCTTAAACATATGAAGTGTTTTGGAACTATTCCATGGAAATAGCATTTAGAAAGTCTTACCTGTCGGTGAAGTTTCTGTTTGAGTTGGATCCTTGCTGGCAGAGAACTGGGCAATTTGGGCTCTGGGGCTGATTTGGTTGAAGCCATTTGACTCTTGGGAACTGATGTAACCTTCAGTGCTTAAATGCCAATGGATTTTCCTCATTTGCAGCTGGTTTTTATGTACCAACCCCACTGGACAGAGGTTTGCAGGATAACTTTTTTAATATCCATTCTCAGTGGCAATTGATGCCATTGAACTTTCTTGTGTCATAGATGTAAATCAACATAAAGCCTGGGAAAGCTGGAAGTGGTCAAGCACTTTCCCCACCCTTACCTGAGGTAATTAAACAACTATGACATGGGGACATTTAGAGAGAGAAGAGAATGTGGAAAGCAGAATTGTATGCAGGAGGCTTCGTTTCACTCTGCTCAGTATTTAATATGACTTGCTAGTGCAATAACTTTAGGAATCAAGTGCACAGAGTTGTGCTAATCATGACTTTGAGAGATGATGGTGAGGAAAAGGAATTAGCCTTCAGTCAGAAGTGCAGTGGTGCTTTATGCTTCACCCACTGCAAATGTGAGTCATCTTAATATCGTTGGGAATTCCTGGAGCTGTTACCTCAGGTTTCCATGTTCTCTCAGGTTCTTGAACTGTTACTCACTGGGTTGTAGTGCCAGTCGGTTCATGTGCCAGCACTGGAGATTAAAAGTCATTTAAAAGGCAATGAGCCACTGCACAGGAATGAAATCCCTTCCAATTGTGTGGATTCAGTGCTTTGATTTCACCCGCTGGCTCCAGGTGCTGCAAACAGGGATTGTGCAGGGGGGTGGGAAGGTGCTGGTGCTGCCAGCAGGATAACGGATCTGCTCTCCCAGCCCTCAGTCCCCGGGGTACGAGCTCAGGGCTGATGGCACTGGGAATAGGCTGAGCACTGACTGCAATCAGGAGCTCTGCTGAGTCAGTCAGTGAATGTGCAAAGAGGGTTAGGAGTGATAAAGGGCAGGGGGACACCAGACTGCATGAGCAGTGCACAGGCGTGGAAATCAGTCACGGTGGACTTGCTGGAGGGTTGTTTTGTGTCCTGATTTGGAAGAAAGGGAGAGTTTTGGGGTTGTTTCGGATTTTGTTTGTTTGTTTTGTTGGAGAGTTTCCAAAAAGATGTGGAAAAAGGGATAGCATTTGGGGGAAGATCATGAAAAAGGGTCAAGAAAAATAGGACTGAAGTGTTCAGGTAAGAAAGGGATAAGACTAAGGGACTCCTGAGACAAAAACCAGTAGTGAAACAGGAAAACCTTCCAGGGTAGGAGCTCCAGGGCTCCAGCTGGACACAGATGACATTGCTCAGTGTTTAAGGGGCTGTGGCTGCTGTAGTTACTCCTGGCTGTCCCAACAGCTGGGTCCCTGCTGCTTTTGTCACTGTGGTTCAGTGCCCCTGGGCACAGCTGTGTGACAGCGCTGCCTTTGCCCTGTGCATGTGGCAAGAAGATTAGAGAGAGAGGTCCTTACCTGACACCTGTGGATGGCACTTCTGTGTCATTGAAAACTGAATATTCATATTTTAATGTGCAAGTTTTTGTAACAAATTGCCTAGAAAGCGTGTGATCCCAAGAGGGTTTATATTGTCTTTTGCCGGATAGCCAATTTTTCATTCTAATGTGGTTGCAGTGCATTTAACTTGAATTTAAAAACAAACAACTCCTCCCTAAAAGCAGCCTTGCCAATAAGCTCTGTTGGTGGTCCTAACCCGTGCTCACAGTGGGTCTTCCCCCAGCAACTTTGGAGCTGCCCCTGTCAGGGCAGCTTTAACCTTGAGCTGCTCTGCCCTTCCAGAAAAGCCTCTCCCATGACCCTGAACTGAAATCAGAGCTGGTGGGACAGTGTCGGGCCTCAGAAAGCTTTACCTCCTCTGTGGGCAGGACTGGAAAATCCTTCAAATCAGCATGCACCTGAGATATCTCCAGCTTGGGCTGGTTGAGCCAGTGGCCTTCCAGAGCATTCCTGTGTTGGAAACACAGACATTTTACTTCCAATTTTCATAACGACTCACCTGTCTGATGTGAGGAGCGTTTCAGGCTTTCATTTTGGTTTGCAGACGCTGGCAAGGTCTGTGTTGACATGCTGTTACCATCATGTATACCTCATTTTCCCCCCAGGTTTATGCAGAGTGGCAAAGAAGTCAGATTCTGACCTGTATTTCCAGCTCTGTGGTAGAGGGGAACAATTCTTCACCTCTCCCCCCTGCCTGACCCCTGTCCTATGTGAAAGCTGATGTCTTGCAGGGATTGGGAAACAGCTGACAATTAACAAAGAGTGTTTGTTGACTGGGAGAAGCAGCAAGTTCAGAGTTGACCCTCTCCCTTGATGAAGAAAGATGCATTCCTGACTGGGGGAGGGATCTGCCAGGAACACACGTCCCGGTCCCGGGGGTCCCGCACATTGCTCCCTGTGCCCTTCCCACGGAGCTCTCTCCCAGTTCAAGGGTGATGGGGCTGTGGAGGATGGGAAGTGGTGTGGGATTCTGAACCTTGGAGAAGCGCAGCAGAGCTGAGCACGGCCGTGTCACCTCGCAGGACAAACATCTCCCCTCTCATGAGGTGCTGAGATTATGAGTTAGTGGCTTGAAGCAGGACCTGGAGCCTGGCAGAGCTAAGGAGGGTCCTTCCCCCAGGAAATTGCCTCCTTTCCTGCCTCCAAGGCTGGGATATGTGGGATGTGCTGATGGTTTGTCAGAGGCCTGTCTTGGGATGAGAGGATTTTTTGGAGGTTAATAGGAAGAAATTGTGTCTGATGAGAGAACTGAGGCGATGCCACTGGCACTTTACTGGGATCTCTGAGTTGCCTGTGGGTGCTCCCCAATGTTTTATCTTGCCTTTAAAGCTCCATTTCTCACCCATTTGAGGTTTCAGATACAGCAGAGAAAGGTGTAACTGCCAAACCCAAATAAAACCAAAATACATCTCAGCAGCAAGAAGTCAACATTTTAAAATTGCTGGAGACTAAATATCATGCAGAGTCCTACTGCTATGGAGTAGTTTATAAAAGACCTGGTTTGTGCTGGCTTACCTTCATGCACATAAATAACAAAATAAATTAATCAGCTCCAGAATTAAAAATCTGTATTTTCACAGAATTATGTCAGAATTATTTATGTTTATAAAATACTTCTCTTCTTGGCCTGGCTCTAAAGAGGGGGTGAGTTTATCTTTCACTCATCTCAATGCTCTCTGACCGTATTTAAAGAATCTGTTTTTTCCTGAGGTGTACTGACACAGGAAGAAAAAGGCACTGAAAAAATAAAATCTGCCCAGTGATTTTGGTCTCTGTGGGGGGAAAATAAACGTATTCCTTTGATACAATGCTTCCTCATCCCTGGAAGTGTCCAAGGCTAGGTTGGACAACCTGGTCTAGTGGAAGGTGTCCTTGACAGGGGATGGAATGAGATGGCCTTTAAGGTCCATTCCAAGCCAAACCATTCCATGAGTCTGTGATTTCAACGGTGGAAGTGCAACTGGATTACTGAAACACAGCTGAGGTGGTACCCACACACCTGAGGCTGTGAAGCCACCCTGGACTGGATGCAGACTGCTTTTAATGATGTGTCAGGAGCTACCAGCATTGTGCTGATGTTTGTAGCTCTTCAGCATTCAAGCAGCTCTGTAGGAAACAGTTACCCAACATGTGAAGATAAAATTTATGCTTTGTTGGGCTGTGAATGTATTTTTCCATTCTCCAGAAAAAATGGGCAGTTCCCTTCTCAGTGAAGATGCAAAGATTGTGCTCATTTTCCTTAGAAATGAGCTGAGAACTCAAAAGAGATGTGAGAAAAACTTTTAAACACATGTGAACATTTAAAAGCTTGACTCTACATCAACATTTAGTAGCCCAAGACTGTGGACAAACACTCTCCTGATGGAAGCTGTTGGCTAACTCAGCTAGGGCAGCACAGCTGTTAACAACTAAAATTCTGAGAATAATAGAAAGGACTGTGGCTTTCCTGAGTGTTGTGCTCGTCTCTGTTGGTCTGTACAACTTGGTGGTGCTCCAGAACCCCTCAGCCACCCAGAGCCCACTGTCCCAACCACTTTGTGTCCCAACCACTTCATGACTGATGACTCAGGGAATTATTTTCTTTTCACAGCCATGTCCAGACTTTTCTGGCTTTAGGCATCTACACCCTTTGTTCCCTTCTTACGTGTTCTGTCACCACAAAGTGCCGTGTATGGATGTTATTTTCAGCAGCCTCCAGTGCAGCACTGAGGCTGTACACTTACCATGAGCTGCTGATAGGCTGACCTGAACTAGAAACCTGGAGAAGAAACTCCAAAATTCCACCATCCTGGTATTTTGATCATTCAGTTATAATTTGCACAGGTGCTGTGTGGGGAGGGACATTGTTTTCCCGGTGTGTGGTTGGAGATTATAAAAAGCAACTGAGCAGCAGACTGTTTACCTATTTACATACAAATAATAAAGCCTGTTTTTAAGGAAAAGTGTTGATGAAGTAGTATGTAAAGTTCTGCTTCTTTTAACATTTTCCTTTACTTTGTGTTAGTTGTCTCCTGCAGGAGCTGTGAGGAGTCTTTGTGGGAGAAATGAAGAGACTCCTCCACCCTTCCTTAGAATTTGCTGCCGTATCCCAAATGCTCCAAAACACATTTAAGTCACATACTTGGAGCTTTTCACAAGTCAGCCCCTTTTCTCTCTCCTCATCTCTGATTCCAAAGTTGAACATGATGGGGAATGTAAATTCCTTTAAAAGTGGCTGCCGTGTTTTCCAAGTAGGAAGTGTAATCCAGAGTCCGCTGCCAGAGATCGGCTTCCAGCTGAGATGTAACTTGTGCCTGTTTCAGGTGCTGCACGTGGGCTGGTGGAACCACATCATCTTCCCCTGCCTGCTCCGGATCAGAAAGGGAAAGCTGCTTCCCACCTGTATGAGACTTAGCTGGGTCACAGCTCTGCCTGTCCAGCAGTGTTTATTCCTGTCTCAGTGGTGGAAGAGCTTGGGAAGGAAAAGTATCGTGAGTGTCTGTGCAGCTCACACAAGGCATTAAATGCTGAGGTGGCTGAACATTGTCTGTAGAGACAGATACAAGCTGTCAGCTAGTGAAATGCTGATCTATCTACAATGTCCTTATGATTATTTCATGCTTTGCTGGAGACAGATGTTTCCATGTTGGCTGTTCCCTGTAGGAAGCACTGTTGTGTCCCTGTTCTCACTCGAACAGGGCTGGAGTCAGCTCCTCTCTGAGTTTCATCAGTGCTGCTGCATTGCCTAAATATAAATATATTAAACATATATAAATATATGTTCATAGTTATTCTATGTATAAACAACCCCAGGCTGAACTGGAGTTGTTTGGCCTGGAGAAAAGGAGGCTCAGAGGGGACCTTCTCATTCTTTCCGACTCCCTGACAGGAGCGGGGAGCCAGGTCAGTCTCTTTTCCCAGGGAACACGCGATAATACAAGAGCAAGCAGCCTCCAGTTGCACCAGGAGTGGTTTAGATTGGATACTAGGGAGAATTTCTTCATGGAGAGAGTTGTCAAGCAGTGGCACAGGCTGCCCAGGGCAGTGGTGGAGTCACCATCCCTGGGAGTGCTCAAAACACATGTGGATGTGGCACTTGGGGATGTGGTTTAGTGATGAACAGGGTGATAGTGCTGGGTTGACAACTGGACTTGATCCGAATGGTCTTTTCCAACCTTAAGAATTCCTTAATTCTGTGTTCAAGGGCTTTGTGCTTGAATTTGTACTAAAGGAGCAGGCAGGGCTCTCAGCCCTCCATGGACATGGGGCATGGGGACAGCCCCTTCTGCCATGGTTTGCAACCATTTGCAAATGTTGCCTTGTGTGAAGGCAGCTTCAGTACCAGTGGTGTCATTTGTCTTGATGAACACATCCCAGAGTGACTCTCTAGGCTTAATTAGGGAAGTAGAGTTGAAAGAAAACCCAGGAATTCTGTGTGTGATCTGAGTGGTGTTGGTTTTTAACAGGAAGGGCTTAATGGATTTAACAGTTTGTGTCATTGTTTTTCTCTGGTGGCCAAGGGATCCAGTGGGGTTACACTGAGCTGCACCTCCAGTCTGGGCAGGAGGCAAAGGCTGAAGGGGGAATGAGCAAAAGGAGTCACCCAACCCCTCCTGTGTGAAACCACAGTGACAGCATCAAACAAGCTGCTTCCTTTAGAAGTTAAAAACTCAGTTTCCCTAATTTCTACCCCAAGTAATTGCTTTCTTAGGGAACAGAAAACCCTTGTTTCCAAAGAGCTGTGGTTCTGAGTCAAATTCTATGGGAAAGGAGAAATGTCCTGCTGTGCTTCCTGCTAGGGCTGCTAAATTCCCCTGGAATAATCTAAACATCATTATCAGCCCATTCAAATTACTGTTTCCTCCTACTTTTGTGAGGGATAAAAGGAAGTTTGTTTTGTTGCTGTTCACTTAAATGTCCCACTGAAATTCCTTCCCAATAACTGCTCTGGCAGTTGGTGCATCCTGGAGAATTCAGACTCCTTGGGGTTACTGGATCAAGGCAGAACCGTGGGCCATCAGCTCCTCCAGCCTGTCGCTCACCCAGGAAGCGCCCTGGACCACAATCATTGCTGCTGAAATTCTTGCCCAAACCCTGATCGCAGAACTTCATAAAGAAAACCCTGAGGAAACGAGAGAGCTCTTCAGAACATCATAAAATAAAGAAACATTGTCATTTATGATCATAAACCTGACAAGGACTAGTGAGGAGTAAAGGGAGATTCCCAAAGAAGGTGGAGCCCTGCAGTAATTTTTCAGTTTAACCATCCCTATGCACTAATTAGAAACTCAATGACACTCAGAAGTTCCTTCCTCTGATATTCAGAATTCTTTTGGTCAACCATCCTCAGCCGAAGCAGAGCTGGAGGGCACATATTTCACCAGGAGCGTCGGGCTCCTGGGGCGTGTTCAGGTCACTGGCTGATGCTGTTGTGTCCTGTTCTCTCTCCTTACCTTTCCAAGGTATGCAGGACTAGCAAGGGCTGTTGCTGCTGCTGCCAGAGCCTGTGGAGGTGCTTTGAAAGCTGTTCTGAGCAGTGTAGCAGAGCAAACAAGCTGACACCAGCAGCTGGGGCTGAGTCAGTGAGTGAACCTGCTCTGTGTGTTTGGTAATGTTCTGAATGGAGATGAGTGTTCAATTCACAGTGAATAACTCCTCTGATGAATTGTACTGGTTTTCTGCTTAGCATGAGGAAAAAGACAATCCTGCATTTTTTTTTTTCCTCCCCCCCCGCCCCGAATTGATTCACGAGTTTTTCTGTGAACAACTTCTGGATGGGCTCTCCTGGAGTGCAGCTCAGGGGGTGTATTTTCAGCCTGTGCTGTGTGTGTTCACTGGTGGAAGTGGGTTTAGCACTGGGCAGCTACTGGGAATTTTTGTTTTCAGGTGCCAAAGCTGCAAAATTTAAGTACCTGAAGGCTGACAGTGGCAACCTGGAAGATGTTTGAACTTGGGGTTGGCTTCATGTGATTGTTCATAACCAGCTCCCTATCACGGGTCAGTTCTGTGAGCTGTGCCCCAGGGAATCACATCTAGTTCAGGTACAAATGCACAATCCTCCTTCCTGACTTCAAGCAAAAATGCAATTTCTATGTGACTGGTATGAGACCGAATTTTGGATTAATATGGATTGCATGATTAAAGTGTGCCTAGTGGTTTGGAGCAGTTGAACTCTAAAATGGCACAGTAGCTTGGCTGTCTTTGATCAACATTCCCAGTCCAAAACAAAGACCTTTTTCACTTCTGCACTCCTAAAATTTAAAGGTGCAACAAGTCTTAATGGTCAGCTGTCCCTTCCACTGCAGTGTGTGGTTTGAACAGTTAAATGGTGAAATAAATGCATTTTTTTCTGTAGATAAACACACAGAAGTAGAGGGAGCACATGAGCTAAATTAAGGCCTTACATACACATCTATTCACCTCTTTGTTTGCCTTTACATTTTTTAGGAAAAAGGAATATTATGTCTGTAATTTAGTTACCATTAGAACCTCAGCTCAATTTGTAGCTGGTTAAGAACATGCTCAAAGTGTGTGCCTAATTTTCCCAAGTGCTCTGACAGGTAGTCCCTGACTGCATTGCCTGATAAACACCATTCCTCTGAATTTTGACTTTAAAATGAAACAGGGCTGGTGGAAATGCTTTGAAAAAGGAGCCTACCTAGCCACAAAACAGAGCATGCAAAGAGCATGCTCTGCCCCAAGATAAAATGCTTTAGACAGGAATTACAAGGATAATCGGAACCAGGCTTTCCAAAGCCTCAACTCTTTTGAAAGTTAATAACCAGCATAAATATACTCCGTGCAATATCTGGGGAAGGAGGGCCGAGGGGGAAAATACAGCCAAGCCTGTGCTGAAGGGCAAGAACTGCTCTGCTCTGAGTTACTATTGCTGCTCATAGAAGGGTGATTGTGTAGGAACTGTTCCGCCCCAAGCTCAGGGACAGAAGATACAGCAAAATGAGCCACTTTTTTAAAAGGCAGGAAGAATTGCTTGGGTTTTTAGCTGGTGAAAAACGCTGACGAC
>JAWWEU010000023.1:20116919-20145108 GCA_035583155.1 Acropternis orthonyx
CAGGCTTCACTCCCAGTCCAGGCAGGTGAGGGAAAGGGAAAAATTCTGAAACCTTAAACCCATAACACAGCTTGAAAAAAAAGAATTCAAAATGATAAATATTGAGACTGTTGATCCTTTGTATTTCTTTTACATTGCAATGTATTCTCTTGTAATACAGGATACAAAATAATCAAACTTTGTGTTGCTTTGTTATGTTTTTTATCACAAGAAAAGTTTTTAAAATTTATACAAAAAGTACATGCCTAGAGATTTTATTCCTAGAGGATGGAGACACCACCATGGTAAATCCAGTTATGCTGGATTCCAGCAAAGGTAGTTTTGAGTGGAGCACAGAAAGTTGTGAAACACAGAATGGTTCTCAAGGTCCATTTCTCAATTGGAAGGTAAAAATAGTCGTATTTGCTGTTAAATCAGTTGTAGAATTCCTGTGAAGTTCACAAAGTAGTAGCTAAGAGAAGATCAAGGCATTCAAGACTTTGCATTTTAGAAGGAATTTTTCCACTGAGAAGTCAGACTGTTTAGTTCACACAGAAAATGTGTGAACCCAAAGGTGTATGACTGATTTAACACTCCCTGTCACACCTGCACGTGGGATAGATTGTGGATCAAACTGTGACTGAAAGAAGCCAGGATTTTCAAGGCAAATATTATATATTTTACAGGACTTCAGTAAAAATATGTATTATCCTGAACTTCTATTTGGCATATTGAAGCTGAAAAAATTGAGCCAAAACTAAAAAATGTTACAGAAAGTAGAATTTTCTTTTCATAAAGTTTTAAATTTAAGAATTCTGGATTTGTGGAGGATGGAAACAGGAATTTTCCCTTTTCTAGCATTACCACAATCCATTATAACTTGGTTGGGGTTTTTTAAATACTTCTTTCGGAAAGAGGATTTAGCCTTTTTACTGTCCAAAATAATTCATCTTTCTCAGGACCTGTACTGTCGATTTTTCACGAATATGTTTTTGGGCACGTAAAGGCAACTCCTTATGGCTGTGCATATTTGCATATGTGAGTAATGTCTGCTCTTTAGGATATTTGGGGATTTTTCAGCTTAGAAAGCAGGGAGATAAAACATGAAGTGTACTGGCTGAACATGCAAGGCTGCGTATTGTGTGTGAAACGCTCTGCAACCCCCAAAGCTGCAGCATCTGAGTCCTGAAAAAAGTGACTTTGTGGAAGACTTTCTGCAGACTGAGCTGTCAGTGGATGAGTTTCCTGTTTCCCTGCTGGAGGCAGGCTCTGGTTTAATGGGAATGCCCATCTGGGATTGCTAATCATGAATTTGTGATTCCTTCCCATTTCCATACTCATCCAGCCCTCCTTATTTGCCCTCCTTAGGTGAGGGATCTCCCTCCTGGGAAGTGGGAGCTGAGTTAAATTTGCTGCTGCTCTGTCCTTGGGCTGTGTGTTGGCAGAGCTCACCAGTGTCAGCTCCAGTCATGCCCCTCATTTTCTGTGGCTGATCCTTTTCATAGGCTGAGTGTTTGGATAGACCAAAGTCACCTCTCTGGGTTCAGAGAGGCTGTTTCAGTGCAGCTGCAAACCGAGTTGCTGGAGTGGATGAGTATCCAAGATGTTGCAGAGGGAAATATTTTATAACTAAGCTGTCAGTTATATATAAAAGCATCTAAATATATATATACATACAAGGATGAGGGGACACTTAAATTTAAATGCAGACAAACATCTTCAACTCACATGTGACCCCTGTTGTCTCTGCAGCTCCTCACCTTCCCTGCCCGGTGAGGTGTCCGCTATGCATGCCCAGTATGGACTTTTTGAATTTGATGTCATTTTTCTGGTGTGCTTTTGTGGTCTCTCTGTGCAGTAGGTTTCTGTGGGGCTCAGTAAAGCACCACCTGCAGCAGAGCAAACTGCAAGAGGTGGGAGGTCCCGTCGCGTCAACCTGTCAGCGAAGCTGCTGCTCAGGTGCTCTCAGGAAGAGAAAGAAAGGCAAATAGCTCCTAAAATACAGCCTGGCTTTCCTCCAGCAGGATGTGCCCAGCAGAGCCCAGTGATTAAAGGTCACAGCAGGTTTGCAGGGCAGTGGTGCAGAGAGGAAGAGTCTTCACTGACGCACTGACAGGTGCTGCTGATCCTCATGCCCACGCGAGGTATTTCCAATTCCCATCACGTTGCTTCAAACAACTGATCGCTTTTTGAGCTCTGATGGTACAGGTCTGTCTTGTTCTGTTTGTAGTTTTTGTTCATGCTGCTCCCAAGCAGTGGCTGTGTGGAGGAGCTGCTCTGTGGCACCGCTCCTTCCCTGCACGTGGAGCTGCTGAAATCCCTGGCACAGCCAAGGCTTTGTGTTTGCTGTGGCTGCAGCTGACCTGTTTGTGCAGGGTGGCAAAAACAAGCACAAGTAAAGCTTTGATGTTGGCAACTGCCTAAACCCAAAGTGTTTTTCCAGATGCCGAGCGAAGTGCAGATCAGTTCCAGGTGTGTGAAGTTGTGTGAAATCATGGAATTACAGAATTGTTAAGGTTGAAAAAGGCCTCTAGGATCACTAGGTACAATCATCAACCAAGCACCGCCATGTTCACCACTAAACCACGTCCTCAGGCATCACATCCACACATACTCCAAACACTTCCAGGGGTGGTAACTCCACCACTGCCCTGGCAGCCTGTGCCAGTGCCCCCAGACCCTCGTTGCTGACAGCCCCCCTCCTTTGCAGCAATGCTGTGACTGCTGCACCCTGGGCCTGCGGCTGAGGAGCGAGGGCAACCCCTGCGAGTCCAACGTCAACCTGGGCTACCCCTGCAGCCATGTGATGCTGTCCTGCTGTGAGGGGGGGGATCACTTCATCCACCCCGAAATCAAGCGGCACCCCGAGCCTTTGCCAACGGTGACACCTGAGAAAGGTAAGTGCCCCTTTGGCATTTGGAGACATCACAGGCAAGGTGTGTGTCTCACATAAGGAGGTGCTGGGAAGGGGGATGTGGCCAGAGCACAGTTGCTTTCCCTCTCAGATCAAGAATAGGCTTGTTCTTCAAACAATTTGGAAAAGCAGAGGATGTGTGGATGTTTCTGATCCTCAGCCATAGCTTCCTTAGCAGTTTGGTGTTTTGTTTGTTTCCCCCCACCCCAAGTCACGTAGTCCAGAGCACTGGCCCTCCATAAGGAGCACACTGAAGCTGCCTTTCAGAAGGAGCAATCCTGAAGGATTCTGCATAAAGCAAAGGATGAGTTTTGTCCACTCAGAGTAATCCCATGGATTGTGATATCAATGAAACATCCTGGGAATAGATTTCATACTGTGCTGCTCAACACCATGGCAGCTTTCTCACAGCACACTCTGGAGAAACCCCAGAGCACTGCAAGTTCGTTTTCACTCTTTAAAATACATAAACACAGTGATGCCGAAGAGCTAAGCCAAACCCTGCAGCCAGAGAGGCCTGACAAAGGGAATGTGGCAAATCTGGAGCTTGGACAGCAATGATTCCTCCCTCAGCTCAAGGTCACCTCCTTCCAGCATCACTCCATACCCACACATGGGTTTCATGGTGACCTCCTGCATGTGTGAGGGTGCAATTTTGGTCCATTCTCTTCTCATGAACTAAATGTGTATTTTTTCCTCACTAACAAGTGTAAAAGTTTCTTTCAACCCAGCTGAGACCTCACCGAGCCAGGACACTTTGCATGTGTTTGTTTAAGGAAAGCTGGATGAGAGCCTTGCTGAACAATTAATTTTTAGTGTCACAGAAGGTCTTGTAAGACTTGGTCAGGGGTGGAAAAGGCTGGTGTTCAAAAGCAGTAGGTAGGACATCCATGTCACTGCTCTGTGGCTCCCAGACCGCTGGTGGTGCTGGTACAGAAGGAGCCAATAAACTGTGGTGTTGAGAAGAGTTTCCAAACCAACTGGGTAAGTTTTTCTCCTGAAATTTGCAGTTCAGTGTGGTTCTTCAGTGAGGCCAATTTCAGATGAGTCTTCAGTGTGACAGCTCAGTTCAAGTATCAGTAGCAGTGGTGTTAGCAGTCAGTGTGACAGGAGAACTGGTGACCCCCCCAGGGTCTCCCTGTTTCTCAGTGCCTCCTGTAAACTGTCTGTCCCTCCAGCCTTGCAGAGGGAGAAGGTGGACCTTCAGCACAGTGCTGTTATCTTCAGGATGGGCTCATTTGCTCTTCTCCTTGGAGTTACTGTTTTGGGTAGATCTGACTTTATTTGGAGTTTGTGTGACCAAACACTCCCTCCTCTCCAGTCCCAATGCAAAAACACCATCAGAGAACCAACAGGTGTTTTTCTGTTGTAGTTTCAGAGAGGGAGGATCGCAATGAAGCTTTGTCCATCAGCAATGAGGCCGAGCTGTCCAACAACCTGCCTGGAGATGACCTGGATGAGTGTCTCCTCTACGGTGGGGAGCTCTGTCAGCATCTGTGTATCAACACCGTGGGCTCCTACAAGTGCTCGTGTTTCCCAGATTTCACCTTGCAGGAGGATGGGACCAGCTGCTCTCCAGGTGAGCAGATGGGCAGGGAGTGCCATGAATGGCAAGGATCTTTGTGCCTCCTTCACTGATCTACCAAGCTTTCCTTTCTGCAGCTTCTGTGAGGTTTTTTCTGGGTGTTGATGCATGGACACGTTCTGTAGAAATTGTAAAATATGAAGAAAAAGAGTAATTTAGGAAACTTAATTATTGCTATGTTTTTGTGTTTTCCCGGCATAAGATCAGGGTGGTATTTCATACGTTCAATTCAAGAGCGTTTCCACTTTTCAGAGGAGGATTTGTAAAGATTTTTAATGAAATACCTTTTCTTCTCAGAGTAATTTTGTGTTTCACAGTTAGGTTTCCTTTAGATAAACTTAACTCAGTTCACACAGACAGCACTGCTTCCTGAGCTTTGACTTTTTTATCTAAAATCATTAATGTGTTTCAGTGATAACAAACTCTAAATTTATCCAGTGTGGTGGAAGTCTGGAAAAGAAAGTCTAGTGTGTTATAATTGTTTTGATGTCTGGAGTTCTCCAATGGCAAGATTTCAAATCAGATAACCCGAAAAGTTGAAACCTTATATTAGTTACAAGTGCTTTCAGTTATTTAACGAGCAAATCCAGTGTTTCCATCCAATGACAGAATTCCTTAGGCTTCTCATACTCTCTGCCCAAGCCAAACAGTGAGCATTTGTTATGTCATCCTTCTCAACGTGGTGTTACATCAACAGTGTGCTTGACTGTCCTGTGGCAGCTGTCTGCCCTGTTTGAATTAAAGTTCTGGGGAAGGAACTAATCCAAAAGGGGCAAAGGAAAAGGTTCTTATTTTAGCACTGCAAACTTTGCCTTGATGGCTCACCTGGAGCATGTGTGTGCTTTTGTTTTGTTTTGCTTTACTTTGCTTCTCTCCACCACCAGCAGGGCTGAAGTTCAGATTTCGGTGAGGACGCCCTGGGTGCCAGTGTTCTTGCAGGACTGTGGTGCCTGTGGCTGTGCCAGGCAGTGTGGAGGGGTTTGCAGAGCTCAGCTGGGGTAGAGACTTGTGATGAGGGGAGGGGACTGAGAGTGGGACATCAGAGATGTACAGGAGGAGCAAGGGGAGAGGGGTTGGTCATGTCTGTGTCAAATTAAGGGCTGGGTGAGGGAGGATCTCAGGAAAAGGTTCTTCCCCCAGAGGGTGGTGGGCACTGAGCAGGCTCCCCAGGGCAGTGGGCACAGCCCCAAGGCTGCCAGAGCTCCAGGAGGGTCTGGATGATGCTCTGGGGCACAGGGGGTGACTCTTGGGGATGGTTCTGGGCAGGGTCAGGAGTTGGACTGGATGATCCCTGTGGGTCCCTTCCAGCTCAGCAGATTCTGTGACTCTGTGAACCTCACTGGCTACACTTGACTCAACCACGAGTGCTCTGCCTGGCCTTTGACTTCTTGTTTTTCCCTTGTGTTTGTGCACATCTCTGGCATTTCAGGGGAAATCAGTCAGGCTGTGCCACAAACAGGTGATTTTTGATTGTCTCTGTATCATAGTGTCACATTTATATCTGTGATGACTTCATATTTTTTTGTGGTTTCACTCTTCCTGTGCCCCAAACCTGCACTGCAATCACCCTTAGTCATTTAATGTTGTCGTTGGTGGCTCACACTTTGCTCTGGGTGACACATGAACTTGAGTCAGTGGGAACAGAACACATCCCTCTTAAGGAGGAATTTAGCCTTATGGATTTAGGTTTCTGTTTTGATGATATTGATAAACTGGATTACTCTTATTGATGGAACAGCTCTTTCTTTTTTCCTGATACCTTTAACATTACTGTCTGTTGGAAATCTTAATGTCAGGCAGCAGCTGTCATGTTTTCCCCTGGGCTGTACAAAAGTCATTTCAGAGTATCCTGTGCTTGTAAAAGTGAGTGTCTGCTCATCTGTGTTGAAATAGGATGGACAGAATAAGGTCAAAGGCTTGTTTTGGGTTTGGATTGTTTTTTCCATCAAACTCTGAGTGGAAGACAGCCACTGTGTTTACAACAGAGCAGATTTTTTAAAAATAGAATTGTCACATTCTGATTTATTCAGATATTGCAATATTTTACGGCACAGAAGTTATTTGCAGCCAGATTCCCTGATCTATGTCTGTGATGTTTCTTCCTCCAAACTGTGATAGAATCATAGAATCGATTGGGTTGGGATGGGGTGGGATGAATGGGACCAGGGCCCTTGCCATGGGGTGTGGGGTGGGGATGGTGCTGTCCCTGATCCTCTCTGCCTGCCTTGCCTTACAGATCCTGACAGGGAACAGGTGACAAGGCTGGAACCTGAAGCCACCATCCCTCCAGTAGCCTCTCCCTCCCAGCCCATTCTGGTGGTGTCCTTACAGGAGGAACAGGACAAGTGCAAAGGTATGTTGGAGGTGTGAACTGCTCATGCAAGTGAGTGAGGAGTGTCTAGAGGTGGAATAAAATTCCCCTCATCCCTCCCCAAGTCTGATTTCAGTGCACATCCCTAGTTTGTTACCTCTGGCCCAAGGCTGAGGAATTGTCAGGGGAAACCTGAGCAAGGAATTCAGGGCTGCACTCTGCTTTGAGGGTTATTACCCACACTTAGGGTGAGGTGAGCAGTGCAGGGAGGCTGGCACAGCTGTGCTTGTGTGCAGCAGGAGGGTGGTCAGGAGCGATGAGGGATGCTGGACAGATTGTCTGCAAACTGCATTCCCTGTTTCCTAAGCTGGGATTGCATTTGGCTGACCTGGAGGTGTGTCATTCCAGCCCATCCATGATGTGGGTCCTGATGTGGTTGGCACTTTTGCTCTGTGCAGATAACGGCCCCTGCAAGCACCTGTGCAACGTTGTGGAAGGAGAGGCTGTGTGCTCCTGCCTGGCTGGGTACACCCTCATGGCCGATGGGGTGTCCTGTGAAGGTAAGTGCTTTGGGCTCACCATACAGAGGAGGTTAAACACATTTATCTCTCACACCCCGGGGTGTCTCTCTAAGGGTTCCTCATTTTCAGTGCTGTGAACTGCAGTGGCAGAAGGAATCCCAGATCTGCTCCACAGATAACTCCTGAAGCACTCCTGAAGTGTGCTGTTACCTGGAGACTTCAGGTGAAGGCAAGCCTGCATTTTTGCTCTCTTCCTGTGACATTCCAGGCTTTTTTCCAGCCCTCTTGGTTTCTCTTCCCACTGCCATTCCTCCCCAGGTGTGTCTGCACAGCTGTGGACATGCAGCTCTTGGTGCTGAGAGCGGGAGCAGCGAGCAGGACGCGGGCAGGTTTGCTGTGCCAGGAACCCCCCAGAGCCCCAGCTCTGCCTGACATCTGCTTTGTTCGGGTTTATTTCCTCTTGCCCTGCAAACCTGACCTCAGGGAGGGTTCACAGCCATGGGAACTGCTCCAGCTCCAGTTGTTCCACTTGCCACTGGAGCTCAGCCCTGCACGGTGATGAGCAGTGAATTCCAAAGCTGCATCATGGCCATTCCCATTATACAAATTTTAAATGGACATGCTGGAGTAGTCACAAGGGATATGTTTGCCCAGGGAATATCTGGGGGTCAGAAGAAATGCCCTGTGACATGCCTGAACTATAAATCTCTAAATACAGGAGAAATAACAGTGAAATGCAAAGAGAAGCTTCTAGTGTTCAGAATTGCTCACAAATGATCCACATCCCTCTTAATCTCGGGTCTTATCGAATAACAAATCATTTTCATGAAATTCTGGACAGTCTGTGAAGAAAATGGGATTTTAATATCGCCAGATGAAATATTCCCAGTGCAGTGCTTACTCAAGTGTGGTGGAAGCTAATTTGATTAATTAATGTCAGAATCAAAAGGGGCATTTCAAGGCAATCGTTTTCCTACAGGAAATGAAAAAATTTATAAGTGTCAGTGGAAGCAGTGAGTTTAAATTGTAGCAAGGGGCATTTCTAATCTGTATTACAGAGAGGATTTGATGGTAGGTGGTGGTGGTGCACTGGGACTGCCTGCCTGGCTCTAAGGATGAAGGATGTTTCCTTCTGGCATGACCAAAGTGTAGGGGTGTGAGCAAGGACTAGACGATCTCTGAGGGTTTACTCCTTACTCCAGCCCTGTTTTCAGCATAACCCTGCATTTGTTACAGTGTGGTGCTGATGTGGACACCTCGTTTGGACATCTCCAGCGTGAAAGAAATGTTGTTTCCTTTCAGCAATTGTTCTAATAGAGTTCTGTTTTTCCCTTTTGGCTGCCACATGCTGGTGTAGATTTGGATGAGTGCCTCACAGGTGCTTGTTCCAGCGGACAATTATGTGAGAACACACTGGGATCATTCTCCTGTGTCAGCCACAGTGGGATGTGTGCAGAGGGCTTTATACTCAACAGGCATAGGAAATGTGTTGGTAAGACGAGAGGTATAAGCCGTTCACCACAACATCATAATTCCTCATGCTCCGCAACGCATTTCAGCCATTTGTGCTCCAAGGCCATCCTTGCATATGACATTTCAATCCCAGTTAGTAAAAACACATGTGCACCATTTGCTCAGCCTCTCCACCTCATGATCGTGTGCTCTTTGGCTCCTTCCCCAGCAACGCATCCTCGGGTTACAGGTAATTGTGCAAAGCCCTGGCAGCACAGGGGGTGATGACACAGCAGCACTGGTGGCTGCTCAGCCCAGCTGAGAGACAGGGAATTGATCTACCGGGACACTGTCAGTGCTTCCCACACACCATGGAACAGCCCGACCTCAGAAACACGGCTCAGGGAATCTGTGGGAGTCCAGGCACTGGAAAAGGTCCACTCCAAAGGGGCGGGATTCTACAATTCACATTAGTCCTTTGTTGATTCTGGCACCAGTTTCCTTGTGTAGAAGTGAAAGATGCATCATGGCTCTGCTGTATCATCCCTGCTGTTTGAGTCTGTATGAGACAACAGTCCATGTTTACAAGTGTATTTACAAGGATTTCACTCTCAAGGCCTGAGCTTATGAAAGAGTTTTCTTTTTTGGGTGCTTTTCTAGAGGCTGGTTTAGGAGGCACCTGAGCTGCAGCAGTGATGCCTGGAAAAACAGAGCACCTGGGGAGACCTCAAGTCATTTATGAAGCAGCAGTGCTTGTGACTGTAATGTCATGTGTGAGTGCTTGTGCCTTCTTCCACCCCTGTCCTCCTCCCTACGTTTAGAACAGTGTTTTTCTGACCTCCTACAGCTTTGGTTTTGTTCTGTCTTTAAAGCTCTATGACCTCACCTTATTAATGAGCACCATGTGGCCTGTGGGCACGAGCAGGAAAGCTTCTGCAGTGTCAGGATCTAGGGAAGAAATGTGATTTACTGCCACCTGGGCTTTCCTTATATTGCCAAAATTGGATTTGATTATTTTTTTAATTAATATTTATTCTGAAAGCAGAGATACTGGTAAGCATGGAAAACTAATGAAGTGGTTTAGTTTAAATGAACTGGCCGAGAGCACAGCACTGGAAGGCCTTTCAGACACAGGATCAGGGTGAGAGCTGGAGATGCCCGTGGTGTGAGTGCTCCCGGGCTCTCAGAGCATCCACCTCTCCTGAATGTGAGGTCTGGTGGGTGAGCAGCTGCTTGTGTTCTGCTTCCAAGTCTTGCCACTTAACCCCCTGATGTTCTCCCAGGAGTTTGCAGGGAGGACAGATCTGTCCTTTTCCACATCTCCCAGGAGCCCTTTGAAACTGAACCAGTGAATGTGTGTCTGCAGCTTTGGCAGGAGCTGCCGGGGCAGGTGCCAAGTGCTGCCTTTAATTCACTTCCTTCCTCTCCCCTGTGACACTGTGACAGAGGTTTATCATGACTGCTAAAAGATAAACCTCAGGCACTGCTAATGAAAGGAAAGACACAGCTCTCATTTGTGAAGCTGGAAGACCCTCTTCTCCCTTGCTAAAAACCAAACCTTTGTGTTCCTCTAATGCAAGTTCTTACAAGTATCCTTTTAAATAATCCAGAGAACTTTGAAATTTCTCTTCCTTTTTTTGATAGATACAACCTGTGTGTGCTCCCTGCTGGCATCCAGCTCTGCTCTCTGTGTGGTGCCAGGAGAACATTTGCAGCATTTAACCTTTTCCCCTGCTTTTCTAGTCCAAGGGGAAAGCCACACGCACACTGTGGTTTGATTTGTTCACCATCTCATTCTCCTAAGGTGTCCTTTTCCAGCCTTTTGTGCTCCACCTTGAGCTGTCACCAGGAGGAAACCTTTGTTAATTTGTTTGCAAATTCTTGTTGGTTTAATGATGATACTCTTTGCATATTTTAGGGATGGGGAGGAACAATCTTTGCACAGCAACAAAGCAGCTGATAACCTTTTATCTGTTGAATTTCCTTTAGTCAAACTGTGGAATTCCAGATATCCCGGATTCCTGAAAGCCAACCATGCACAAGGAGGAGTCACCAGCTGTTTAAATAGCTCCCACACACCACCTTCGTGTCGCTCTGGGAGCAGATATTAAAATGTCTTTAGGCTGGAAAGCTCCATGTTCTCCAGAGATAAGAGCCAGGCTGGATGTTGTTAATGGGAATTGCTTTTCCTGGTGACTTTCAGGCAAAGTCATTACCCCCACCCACTTACACACTTTATTCCTTAATTTGCTACTCCCATCTCGGCTTCCCCTCCTGACAGAGGGAGCACGAGTGGCCACTTTATCCCTGAACTGTAGGGACTGTGCCTGAGCACAGGGTGGCTGTTGCAAAACAACCACGTGCCTAAATCACACAGATACATCCCACAGGACAAACAGAGCTGAAGCAATTTGAAGAGGGAAAAAAAAAATAATGGGAAACTACAAGTGCAAGGCGAGAAAAGTCTGCATTTCACATTTTTATAGCACAGGCGTAAAAATTAATTTTCAGTGTCAAAGTACATATTGAAACAAATAGCATGAAGTAAATGTTGGCACTCCCTTGCAAAAAATGCCAGCAACAGATGTGCTCAGGGATCATGGGTATGGAGCTGTTCTCATCAACAGTTCCTGGGGAAAAAAAAAAAGAGATATTACCTGATTACATTTCATTCTGGGTTTTGCTGCCATAAAGTGAGGAATGTTGCTGCCACGCACATAGACTGAGGAGATTTCTCAAAAATTAACTGTGTGACTTGTTTTTATATAGTACTGAATTATTTTTCCTCTTATTGCTGGTTGTTGGGGTTTTTTTTAATAAATATCAACCTACCCTACCTCACAGTCTTGATTGGGTTGGATGAAGACTGCAGCTGGTCCAGTGTTTAAATTAACTGAGTTTCAAACTGAAAACATAACTCCTGTTTTTCCTAGTGCTCTGTCAAGCATCTTACTGACTTGCTGGGTTGCTTTCCGGGACTGAGGGTTAGGGGCACTCTGGATTTTATGGAGCATTTAGGAATTTGATCAGAAAAATTACTGAAAAATGGCATGTTTGTTTAATTAACTGGAAAGGGAACTTTGGTGGGCTGGCAGCTCGTCTGATGTCAGAGATGGAGGTTCATGCCCTGACACTGGACAGGGCAGAGCAGAGCTTTGCATGCCCAAGGCTCAAGGTTAAGCCTTGCACCTCAGCCCAGGTCCTTAGGCTTTGTGAGTTTATCACTTGTGCACAAAACTTTAATTAAAAGCAAAAGTTCTGTTTGCAGTCTGCCAGTTTCCATCATTTTAACTTCCTCAAATATGTTCCAGCCAGTTCTGCATGTTGTCTCAAGTACTCAGAAATTTGGAAATTGAATCAAAAATGAAGGCAAAACATGAAAGTATATTAGATTTTTTTTTTTTCTCTGTGCAAAAACCTTCTTTTTCCATGTTTATGCCTGCTAGTCAGGTGGAATATTTGCTCCCTTCTTTGGCTGTATTTCAGACTAGCACACTGTCCTCCTGGTGGCTGTTTGGACATCATGCTGGACTGAGTAAAGCTCACCAGATGCAGTGTAGTGTTGAAAGTTTGTTGTCTGAGAGGCCTTTTCCTGTTGTGCAAGAAAAGGTAATCTCCTGTCTGTGGTGTAACCAGTAGAGAGGCTTGCACTGGTTTGGGTGCTATCAGGTGGTCTATCCATTGCTGGTTTACTCAATTAAGAAAATAAATACTCTCAAATTTATTTAAGAATAAAGGCTAGTTAGGTGGGAGAGTTCTGCCACAGCACCTGATATTCTTCTCCCAGCATGAGTGATGCTTTTGGGGGTTTTTTTGAGGGTGATTTTTTCCTCCCACCTCACCAATGAAAATATTGCTCCTTACTCTTCATTGTAATGTATAGAAACTGTGAGGACAGAGCCTGTAGAAAGTTTGGGGGAGGCAGAACCTGCCCCTTTGTGGGAGCATCAAACACTGTGTGGGACAGGGAGAAAGATCCAGGTGGTGTTGGGGATTAAGCAGCTGGCTTTGGGAAGCAAGTCCACGGCATGTAAAGAACAGAAATAGGAAACAGCAAGAAGATACAAGTAAATGAGAAGTGAAATGGCACCAATTAATGTACTGGCCTTGCAAAACTCAGTGTAATCACCAGTTAGTCCATCAGGAACTGAAATTTCTTGGTGCCCCTCTTCATGTCTTTGGTAGAAAACAAACTGTCATGTTTTTTAAGACCCAAAGCTTTTAAAAATGGCTATTCCTGTGTTCATGCTCCACAGGGGAAGCCATATATCTGATGTGCTTATCTGAGAGTGAGGTTCTACAGCCAGTAGGAAAGTCTGATCAAAACAATACCTGCTTTATTGTGTCGGATGCAAACAGCTTCAGGCACAGAGCAGCCAGATGCCTGGTAATGGCTCTGGCCACATTTGGCTTTTGTTAGCTCTAGGAATATTCCTCAGCTTTATACAGAGCTGGGGACGTGGGAGATTCTGTGGAGATTGGCAAGGAAGTTTCTCTTCCCAGTCTCTGCTGCTTTTTGCTGCTTCTAAGAATTTGCTCCTCATGCTGTACTAGCTTTTATTATTAATATCAGTAAAACCTGAATTTGAGATGATTTCATCCCAGCCTATCAAAGGTGTTTCATATTCCTCTCGTAATTGTCCTACATTCAGCAATCTTGTGTTTAAGTGATTTTTTTTTTGGAAAAGAGCTTTTCCTCTACTCCACCTGCTGGAATTTAAAGGTTGAAATACCAATTTACAAACTTGATGGAGCCCTACGGGTTCTTCTCTCCGTGTGTTCTTGTGTATCCAGTTCTAGTGACGCATTCCTTAGGGAATAGGTGTGATTTGGATGCCTCCAGCTCAGGGGCAGGCAGCTTCAAAGCCCAGCTCCTGCCTGGCCTGGAACAGCAGGACTGATAAACAGCCTGGGCTATGAAAGGCTGGTGGTGAGCAAAAGGCATCAATCCCCTTCTCCTTCCCTTGTCCAGGGGGTTCCCATCCAGTAACCCGGGGACTGGTCATCGATCCTCTCCCACCCTGCATTCAGTCAGTTCTGTCCATCCCTGTCCTCAACACCTGCACCATCCATGTGGGGAGAGGGGAGGAGAAGGAAATCTCTGTGTGATTTGTGTCTCTCCAGCTACTCTCAAGATCTTGAGTCGCTCATCAGATCACTGTAACAACACAATACATTGACTGTCTTTTGGAAGAAATGCTTTCTCTTGAGCTTTTGGCTCCTTCCAAAAGAGCTTGGAGAGGGAGATTACTGGATGAATGGGTGGCACTGACTGGTTTAACTCTTTCTTGCAGACATCAATGAGTGTGTGACAGAGAGACACACCTGCCAGCGCAGAGAGCACTGCGTCAACACCATGGGCTCCTTCAGGTGCCTGCAGGAGCTGAGCTGCCAGCCAGGCCATGAGCTCAGGGATGGGGACTGTGTTGGTAAGACAAGTGGTTTTCAGCTGTTGCAAAAAGGAAAGGGAAAGGATTATAAAGCATTTTGTTGTTGCTGGTCTGTGATCTCAGGGTTGTAGCTAAAAAAGGCATTGTGGAAGTCCTGGGCTTTGTAGACCCCTCCTGTACGTTCTCCTATTTGAAATAGTTTCCAATGATAACTATAAATTATTTAGAAAATGGATGAAACCTTGGGAATTAGTATTTGACCCATTTTTAAGGCATTAGAGGGAGAATTCCCTAATGGAGGAATTCCCCTTAGCTCTGCCTGGCTCTGCTGTTTTCAGGAGGGGCTGGTGTTGTTTGGGCTGACAGCCCCAGCCTTCCTGAGCTTAGGAGAGCTCTCTGCACTTACTTACATTTGGAATGGTCATGGGGTTAAGACCTTATTCTTATCTGCCTCTTCTTGGACTCCCCAGGGGTGTGACAGGGTAGGGACATCAGCCCTCCCAGCAGCAGGGGCTGTGAGCACAGGGAGTGTGCAGGACACGCTGCTCTGCCTTCGGGGCATGAGTCAGTGCTATTTTCTCCTGAGTTGTTGACACAGTTTCCTGACAGCTGGAGGAAGAGATGCCTAAGGAAAGAGCTTACCCTTTGACACAGAACATAAGGTTATAAAATAGAAATTACCAGCCATCTCCCTTATATACAACTGTCATAAGTAAAGCTTGGCTTACTTAAAGAGGCTATTTGTGCCTGATGTCTCATTCTAGAGCATTTCTAATATTTATTACTGATCTAATTTACTTTGTAGTCTTAAACTAAGATTATAGGGGATTATAAAATTTACAAATTGTTTTAAAGTAGCCTGTAAATTAATGATTTATAGGAAAGACTAAAATTTCAGAACTACTCTATGCCTACAGATAGCTATTGAATTTGCAGAGGTTTATGAAATACTCAATTCCAGGGTTTTCTTTGTCTCAGTCTGTAACTATGGTAGGCAGACTTATTAATATAATACCTCGGGGGAGACTGGTGATGTTCCCTCGTGACCTTAACATTTTAGGAAGAGTTGGAGTAGAAACAGAAGTGCCAGCACTTCTCCCCTTGTCTGCCTGGAGGAGTGGGGACTCCTCCATTGTGGGCTTCCTTCCATTTGTCTTTATCTTCTAGTGAAGATATTCCTTGGGAACCAGCATGTGGTAAAGCACATTGGAAAACATGCACAGGAGCTGAACTTTGAGCATATTTATAGCTGAGTCTGCTCCACAGTGGGGCATCTTCAACTGGAAAATGGAAGCAATGCCTCTACACCATGGTTACTCAGCACAGAGCAGTTGGGTGCAAATTTATAAGTTTGAAACTTGCAGAAAGTGTTTGCAGTGCCTCTAGAAAGTAAACACTGGGGTGGTGAACAAGGTTTGAGAAATAATGTCATATACTTAATAAAAAAATGAGAAAGTTGTGTTGGCCTCTGACTGCAGAGTAAGAAGAAAGAGCAAAATTTGTTAGTAATATTCCTGCCTCATTGGGATTTTTATAGCACGGTTTTCAGAGTTGGATAAGTTGGTTTTTTGTGTACACCTACATGACTTCTTGCCTGTGTGTACACAGTGAAATCCCAGCCCTGTTCAAACAAGGTGTCCTCTTAATATTAAATTCAGAGGAGGGAGTTTTCTACATCCCTGAATTCCTGAGGTGTATAAGGAATAAGAGACCATTTAGCTTAGGAGAGACTGTGGTGCATATGCTATTCCTAGTTTTATTATGGATCTTTAGGCTTTTAAAACTGCAGGTATTTGTGGGTTACAAGAGATGTTGTGAATGAGGCAGTGGGGACCTCAATGAAATTTGCTGCAAGACCTGCCAAATCCTGAAGCCTGTGCCGAAGTGGATGCCCAAGAGCAAACACATCTGAACCTCAGGTTTTCCACTGGCAACACGTGGCTGGTTTAAATAGTGCCTCCTGCTTTCCTTTCTGGAAGTTAAATAGTCGTGAAGATTGGTGCAAGGTAGAGCTTAACTAATCCCAGTTTGCTGTTCTGGTCTGATTACCAGATATCGACGAGTGTGAGCGAGGAACTCACAGCTGCAAAGTCAACTTTGTGTGCCAGAACACAGCAGGGTCGTTCTACTGCGAGTCAAAGCAACGCTGCATGGACGGGTTTCTGCAGGACCCCGAGGGAAACTGTGTTGGTAGGTGTGACCAGAGTGTGCTTGTAACATGGCCAGTTCCTGGGCCTTTCAGCCTGTCCAAGGGGTTCTACTGACCCCTTGTCTGTGTAGTTTTCCTCAAACCCTGCTGTGAATTTAATGTGAACATTGCTGTCCTTTTAAAGTTATTGCATATTGCATCTGAAAATCCTCCCACAGCAGACCTTCATCAGCCTCATCTTTGGAGCACCAGAAGCTGAGACAAAGAAAAAGAAGTGACAGCTGGAAGAAAACAGACCAGAAAGGTCAAACAGCACCTCTCACTATTCTGTTTTGTTTTCTTCACCAGATATTAATGAATGCACATCCCTCCCTGAGCCCTGTAAGCCAGGATTCAACTGCATCAACACAGTTGGGTCCTACACGTGCCAGAGGAACATGCTGAGCTGCAGCAGAGGATACCACTCCAACGAGGAGGGCACCCGCTGCATCGGTGAGGGGCTCAGGGCCCTCTCAGAGGGGAAAGTACATTTCAGTCCTAACAAGAGGGTCTGAGTTACCTCCAGATTCCTCCACACGTTTGAGGAACGGGAATTTGCTGTCCCAGCAGCTCTCAGGGATTTGTTTGTGCTGCACTGATGTCTGATTGCTCCATGGATTCCCCTGGCGCACTCAGAGCAACATTAGTTCTGGCTGCTGATGGGATTCACTGGCTTCCATTCTGGAGTGAATGGCATTCAGTTACTTTTTAGACTCATGCTGTCTGTCAAAACCATGGCCCCTTGGTATTTTTTGCACATGTCACTGCAAGTGATGTGATCTGCAGCAAACACTGAGTTTGTGGGCTCAAAAGAGTAGCACCAAGTGGATGTTCTTTGGAGGTCTGTGAAAGGTGTTCCCCAGTAGATCCACTTGGGGGGATGTTTAGGATAAATTCTTACTTTGTGAAAAGAATTCTGAGAAGAATGAATATATGAAATATTCATATAGGCTGGCAGGCAGTTTGATCCTGATTTGTATTTGTTCCAGTGCATTTAGGGAGTTACTGACTCAGAACAGCAGATTTTGGCTGTTTGGAGCATTTGTTCTGTAAATGAGCACACGAGGCATGAAGGAAAGCTCAGTCCCTGGTGCCCAAGGCAAGACTGGCTGTATGTTCTCTAATTCCCTGTGTTCTGAGTTACAGGAGGTGGGAAGTCCAAAAATGACAGCAGAGGGGCGGGAGAGAAAAGAAATGCCAGATCAGCAGTTTGGTTAGTGAGGATATTCAAGGATTTCTACCTACCTTCCCTTTGAATAAAGGGAAGGATGACAATAAACAAAATATGCTTTGTGATGGTGCAGGTGGGTGGGAGCCGTGTTGGCAGCCATGGATTTGGTCATGGCTGTAGTGGAAAAACAATGGTACAGCTGGACCCCATTTCCACAGGAATTTCTGTATTCATCTCTTTGCTCCTCATTATGGTCTGTGTCCCCTCATGGTTTTGCCTCCAGGACTATCCAGACCATGCTTGGCCAGTGAGAAGGTGGGGAAGGCTTGGAATTGGCAGAAGACATGGACAGTTTGTATCTGTAACTGAGGAAATTGAGAAACCTTCCTAATACAGCTCTGGAGGTTGTGTTTCATAAGTTTGGGACAATGTAGTGCAGTCTCCTTTGCTGTCCCATTGTAGAGCAGCCTGAACTATTTCAGTGGGTCCAAAGGTCCCATCTCAGTTGCTGTGAACACACAATTCTTGAGCTGATTTCAATCAGTCCTTTTTCAGCCAAGCCAGCTGGGCCCCATACATTGCACCACTTGAAGTGTGGTGACCCTGACGTTGTTTTTAGGGGGATCACCGTGCCAGTGTCTCCATGAATGCCATTCTTCTCACTGCGTTGTCAGCCCTGAGCAGCACACAAGTCCTGGCTGCAGTGGGACAGCCCTTTGCGCACCCTGCTAAGGAGGGCAGACTGCCCAGGGCAAGGGTGGAGTCACCATGCCTGGAAATGTTCAAAAAACCTATGGCTGTGGCAGGTGGGGACATGGTTTGGTGATAAATGTGGTGGTGCTGGGTTGGCAAGTGAACTTGGTGACCTTAGAGGTCTTTTCCACCCTTAACCCAATTCTATAATGACTGGGGCAAATTCCTAACCCCCAGATTGATGGTAGAGAAAGAATCCAGCTTTTCTCCCCAATTGTTCCTAAAAAAAGAGTGACTCTGTGCCAATATGTGGCAGAGGAGGAAATTGCCACTATTCCTACAGCACCTAAGTCTTTAAAGCAGGAGGAGACACCACAATGCAATGTGATTACTGATGGCCCTTTGTCTCTGCTTTGAATGGCTGGCAAGGCTGTTAAGGAGCAGGTATAAGGAAGCTTCTCTAGCTTGATTTTGACAAAACATATTTAATGTTAATTGGTGATTTCGCTGACTTTGCCATGTGCACTTTGTCCCTCTTGCTGGTCTGTATCTTTGGGTATTGTTTTGGAATGGCTTTTTTTAAGCAGGCAGGGAGTACAGAGAAGAAAAAAGAGAAGCATATGGTCCCAATTTCCCCTCTCTCTGATAAAGACTAGTTTCTTTGAGGCATTACAATAGCTAATTAGATTCCTGATTCAGATTTATTCACAGTAGTAAAAACATCATCTGCACATGTTTCTCCAGCAGAACGACACTTGCAGGGTCATCTCCTCTTTTAGAGGATTCATCTGTCTTTAAAATGTTCAGATTTTCTGATTTAGTAAATGAGTTATTAAAAACTACCTCTTAGATTTAACTGGAAACTGCTGTAAGTATTGTGAAACAAGGCACACTTCTGGTGGGGTAATGCCCTAGGACTAATTAAAGTCTGAATGCAACGGAATATATAACTTTGGACAAACTAATGAAATGGTTGCACACATGAATTCATTACAAATAAAGCTGCTACTTTACAAATTTGTATCTGTAGTAGAGACTTCCCTGTTTGGGTGCTACTTCTGATCCTATGAGAAAATGAGAAGTCGGTGTTTCAGCAGAAACCTCAGAGCCTGTCAGGAATTCCTTGGCTTGGCATTCTCTGCCATCCCTGACCCCCTGGCCAGCAGGGACTGTGAGGTGGGAACCTGCTGAAATATTGAACTATTTGTCAGTGCCCCTCATCAGGGTTGATAATAATCTCCACTTTTCCACATCCAAGTTTCTGCTCTCACTCCCCTGTCACTCCCTCAGCAAGTGTCTGCTTTCCCAGAGTGCTCTCCAAGGCTGCTGTTTGATGGAGAACTGCCCAGGAACCCTTTGAAATGATTTAGTGCTCAGATTTATGACTTCAAATAGGGCAGTAGGAAGAACCTCCAGCC
The DNA here is from genome assembly GCA_035583155.1 of Acropternis orthonyx. Taxonomy (NCBI): domain Eukaryota; kingdom Metazoa; phylum Chordata; class Aves; order Passeriformes; family Rhinocryptidae; genus Acropternis; species Acropternis orthonyx. Next base: position 20,136,542 of record JAWWEU010000023.1, read on the forward strand.
TTAAGATTTCCATTCTAATTAATATTACATGAACAGGGATTTGGGTTGTAAAAGTAGTTGAAGATGTGAATAACGGAAAGAAAGCGGATCTGATGGTTTAGGAAATGGCAGAACTCTGAATATGTGAAGAAATACACAATTCTGAGGGTTAATCAGACTTTTTGATGCTTCTTGTCACAGATGGGAAGAGGGATTTGTTAGAGACTGATGAGCTATTTAGTCATGTTGCAAGTCTTGTAAATCAGTGTGTATTGAAAACTCTTGTCTTCATCCGAGGATGTTTAAATGAGATTGGAAGTGATGCATGTGAGTGGAGAAGCAACTAATTTGTTGGTATTGGATTTTGGATGAGAGGCCACGAGGAATGTCTAAATGGGAGTTGATTGAGAAAAGAAAAAAGATCAACATTGGGAAAGAGCAAAAGTTAGACAGCAGGAGCAAGACTGAAAGGGCAACTGGAGATGAAAATAGCAATTGCTTTAATTGAAGGGATGAGCAGAATTTCTGGCTGGTTGTTGTTTTGCTTGAAATGGCCTGGTGTGACTCACAGAAAGGCAGAACATCAGACTGGGGTGTTTAAATATCAGGGTCTGATCAGCATCCAAATGTGTTTACACTGAAATGCGGAATATACTGGGAGAGCTCCATTGCAGAGCCAGTTACCATTTTCACTTTGAAGATAATGTTCTTTCCAGAGGTTTGACTTACACATACACAGAGCTGGCTCTGAGAAGAGCAGGGTAGGAAAAGCCTGGTGACAGTTCTGCTGCCCAGGGGACAACCATAACAGTTTCTATTCCTGTCATTTAATGACTTTATTTCATTTTTGGGTCTCTTTGTAAACATTGATTTTGAGGAAACTGTCTTTAAGCAAACTGCTCTCTCTGGTTCTGCAGATGTGGATGAGTGTCAGACTGGTGTGCACCGCTGTGGGGAGGGGCAGATCTGCCACAACCTCCCCGGGGCTTATCGCTGTGACTGCAAGCTGGGATTTCAGTACGACGCCTTAACCAGGAGCTGCATCGGTATGTGAGGCACGGGGGGGATGGAAGGGCTGCCTGCCTGAGCCTCGGACCTCCAGGCAGTGTTCAGCACTGCTGCAGTGTTCAGGCATTAGTTCTGCAATGCAGTGCCTCAGGAGATGATGGAATCACCTCCAAAGCTGATGTGCAGCTCAGAGCTCTGCCCCTCTGTGCTGGGGTTTCTGACCGGGCCCTTGGCTTGGTTTGACTGCAGGTTATCAGTTAAAGTCGTCTGCAAAGTAGTTCCCTATGGGCTGTTCTGCTGCTGCTGTAGAAATTTGTCTGTCTGAAGGTTTCACCACTTTGTTCCTGAGACCCATGGAACAGCCCTCTGTATTTTATCCCCACCGTACCCCAGTCAGAGCACAGAGGCAGCCAGCATCACACCTGAGGCTGCAGCACTTCACACGCTGCAAATCAACCTCTGGCAGTTTAAAACTATCCTCCTGCATCTTGTTTGATGCTTGTGTCCCTCAGCTGATTGTATATTCCTGCCTGTGTTCGTCAGCTGATGGTGTGTGTTTGCTTGTTATGCTGGCAGATATAAATGAGTGCTGGAATTACCCCGGGCGCCTGTGTCAGCACACGTGTGAGAACACCCCTGGCTCCTACCACTGCACTTGTTCCTCTGGTTTCCGCTTGTCCTACGATGGCAAACACTGTGAAGGTACCAGACACCTTTTTTCCATGAAGAAGAAATTGTAGTGGGAATTAAGGGACTTTAAAGAAGGAGTTGAGGTGAAATATAAACACAGTAAACCCTATGTGTGCTCAGATTTGCACATGTTCATTCAAACACCCAAACTGTCAGATGAGCATTGACAAATTTCTGCTCTTTCTTTCTTTCCCTCACGTGCTTTTTGCTTTCCTTTCAGATGAGAAGTGGAGAACAGAACACAGATAGAATAGGAGACTCCTCATCCAAATTTTGATAAAAATGAAATGTGGTAGTGACAAAAATCACAAAAAATGATTTTTTATCAAATGGAAATTTCTTGAGTTCTCCATGACTGCTGTAAGGCAACGATTACATATTTTTAGTCAACTGTAACCCATGATGTCTGCATGTGTGTGTATTCTCATTGGCATCAATAGAAATTAAATTCAGGTGCAACAGGCATCTCGAGGCTTCTAGCATTCTGCCCAGGGAGCAGAGACAAATTGGGACTGATGAGTCCATCCTTAGCCACTCTGAGCAGAAGGGAGCTGTTCTCAGGGGCAGGGAAAGGTGGCAGACACTGCTGTGAGCCCCTTGGCCATATGTGTGGGTTTGTTTTTGGCTACAGATGTGAATGAATGTGATAACAGTCCCTGCAGCCAGGAGTGTGCCAACGTTTATGGCTCCTACCAGTGTTACTGCAGGCAAGGTTTCCAGCTGGCAGAAGATGGACATTCCTGTAAAGGTAAGGCTGTTGCTCCAGCAGGTCAAGGTGAATGTGATTATTCTCTGGAGAATAACCAAGTGCTGGCTGGCTCTCAGCAGCACCCGATGCTGGGGGTGACTGAGTTACAGAAGCTGCTTAAGGTAACTCCAGCTACTGGACAATGCAATGGATGGAACACACCTGTGTGACCATAGAACAGAGGTTATACTGGTTTCATGGGGCCAGAGGTTATGATTGAAAAAATGAGGTGGGAAGATATGTTTACCTGTATTGCATCAGTTAAAGCCCCCACTCAGCCATGAGTGAGGAAAGGTTTGCTCTTGCTGCTGCTCATGGTGGCGAATGAGGAGCAGAGTGATCAGAATGGAGAAAGGAAGGGTTTTACTTGTTTATTTGAAGTTACCAACACTGACATACTGGAGAGCCTCTGTTTAAGAAATGGTGAAGAAGTCCACAGTCTTCATAATACAAGGAAGCCCCCCAAGAAATCCTAGAAGAATTCTTTGCTATAAGCCCTGGCACAGGTTGCCCAGAGAAGCTGTGGACTCACCATCCCTGCAAATGTCCGAGACCAGGTTGGATGAGGCTTGGAGCAATCTGGGATTGTAGAAAGTGTCCCTGCCCATGGCAGGGGTGGAAATGGATGAGCTTTAAGCGCCTTTCCAACCCAAACCATCCTGGGTTCTGTGATTCTATGAATTATGGAGGTGTCAGTGAGTTTTGCACTCAGACATGTCCTAGGCTCATTATTCTTTTCCAGGGGTCCATACTAATTGCAACCAGTATTTCTGGGAGTAGTCTTGTCTTCAGCATTTCAGAAAGCACCATCAAACTCCCATGGCTTCATTTGTGTTTAGCAATATGTAATGAATGTGTCAGATGGGAATTCCCTTTTGTTCTCCAGCCTCCCCTTCCAGATTTCTGCCTTGCCTGGTTCCATACTCAGGTATGTGTGTTTTCTCCACAGACATTGATGAGTGCACACAGAGTGCAGGAATCCTCTGTACCTTCCGCTGCGTCAATGTTCCTGGCAGCTACCAGTGTGCCTGTCCTGAGCAGGGATACACCATGGCAGCCAATGGGAGGACCTGTCGAGGTAAGGAGAAGTTTAGGAACTGGAAGGATTATCACTGGGCTGGTTTAAAGGTAAATTGGCAGGAGAAGTCAGTTACAGTTTACTAAAAAGATTACAATAAATACAGTGATACAGAGAAAAAATGGTTTTAACCCACAAAACCCAGCTTTATAACCCATCCCCCTGGGGAATGAACAGAATGGGGTTAATTGGTCCCTGTGCTGAGCCCCACGTGGGCCCCTGAAGGCAAAGTGAAAGGAAAGGACACCTGTTGGTGAGGATGATGGGCACAGTGTGGACAAGAGTGGCAGCCACAGTCCTGTTGAGGTTCTGTTCCCCCTCTGGATCCTACCAGTGGTACCAGAAATCCCCAAACCCCAAGATTAAATATGCTGATGTTCAGGTGGGAATGCCCAGCACCTCCCTCAGGGCAGGGAGTTTCACAAGGGGTGATTTACTCTGTGAGTCCTGGGATATTTTGGAATCTGATGGCCCCTGAGCAGAGCTGACCCCTCGGGTGGGTGTGAAGGTGCTGATGCCTCCCCAGAGGGGAGTTATCCCAGCTCAGTCACTGCTGTGAGGACAGAAACACTCCCCTGTCCCACAGGGCTCTTTAACACCCCCCCTGTGCCCTGAGGGCTCAGGTGTGCCCTGGGCAGCTGCTGCCAATGATCCATTTTTGACAGTCCATGAGAACTGACATCAGAAATGACTGTGTAGAATACACAGTTTTGGTTGTACCCACATGGTGATAAACTGGTCCCTGCCACTATAACTAGGACAATCATGAAGCTTTAATCCTTGGAATGAGCCTCTGTGGTTATTCAATCCAACCTCCACATTTTATATTAGTCACTATTAAAAAGTCAATGTTTGACAAAGTTGCCAAATGGTACCTGCAAAGTCAGCTTCCTGCTGTGTTAGGAGAACATGCTATGACAACCAGGCTGCTGTCAATGTGAGCTGATTGCTCAAATGAGTTCCCAGGAGAGCCCACGTCATCCTTCCAGCTGGGGCACTTGATTACTCGTGTGAGCTGTGAGTGCACCTTGGCACGGCACTCGATGAGCTGGGGTTTTAGAGGTGCCAGATGTAGAAATCTGTGGCTTCGTTACGAGTTGCAGTTTTCTGCCCCAGAAAACTGGGAGATTAAATGTTGGAGCTGTGACGGGAACTTTGCCATCCAGCAGTCTGTCACCTAGGCTTAATGATGTTGGCATTAGTAAATGTTAGTGCAACGACAGGTACCCTCCCGTCACGCACCCCTTGTCTCCAGAGTCATAGAAATGCCTGTGGAGCGAGGTGGTTTTCATCTGGTGCACAGCTGTCTGGTTCTGAGCTGCACTCCCATTTCCAAAGGATGCCCAGCCTGTGTAATGATGATGGAAGATCTGACTACCTTTGCATACTCTGCACACATTCCTGCAGTGGTTACACAAACTGCCAGGCATTTCCTGCCCTTAGTTTTTCATGTAACTTCATGTAACTCCTAGGCTTGAATTCTCAGCGGTAATGGCAGTGAATTTGCACTGTGTAAATCATGAGCAGCATGAGCATACTTAATCCTGACTTTGAAGCAGGGAAGCCGATTACATGACAATTAAAATACTTCTAAATAAATTTAAAATATTTTAAATGTGTTTTTAAGTATGAGTGCAGTGATATCCACGTGCATTTAAATTCTTACGTAAAAATTCACCTTTAGAAAACTGGAGCTGTAACCCTCCACAGGTTTGGTTTGTTTTTTCCTGCTAACTTTGAGTTGCCACCTCTGCCAGCAGTGAGGTTTGGGCTGAGGACACTGCAGAGTTAACAGTGTGAGTCACTGTGTTCATGAGCCAGCACAGCTCTCCCAAGCTGAGCCAGAGGCACCCAGTGTGCTCCAGGTGCTGGAGACAGAGGACAGGGACATCCACCCAGACCTAGGGATTGCACTTGGGTTTTTTGGGTGGCGTGGAACCCTCCCTGCACGACGCTCACCTGTGAGGCTTCCCAGTGCATGGACTTGCCCAGACTAACCCTGGGAAGAGCTTTTCCAAGCGTCTCTGGCACCTGGAACACGCACCCTCCTTAGAGGGCAAAGTTGCTCTGCGTGCAAAATGCATCAGCTCTTGAGCTGCTGTTTAGTCAGGCACTGGAAGGAGCCCCCCAGAGACATTCCCTTTTTCTGAGCTCTGCAAGTCTGTGTTACAAGTTAGGGCAGGCTTTGGTATGGAGGTCTGTCTGAAAACGTGGTCAGAAAAACACCGAATTGATGTTGGCTGTGCTGAGCTCAAGAAGATAATCTTGGTTTCCACCAGCTAAAGGTCTGGCTCCAGTTCCTCATCACCTGACCAGTTCTTCAGAGTTACTGGTGGCATGTTCTTTGTACCTTTTGTTTCGAACAGACGGGTTGTATCTCATGGAACAGTGTCTCAACATATGGATCTTTTTTGGAGGAACTGCCTGTGGTATTTTGCGGCGCAGCCAAAGTGGTGGAGGGAGGGAGTTGCTTTCATGACAATGATTGCAATATGGAAGAAATTTTCTTTTCACCTTAGGGGCACTGCTCAGAATCAGCAAGGGATTTACTTCACTTTGATTCTCTCCTCCTTCCTATTGTATACTTTTCTTTGCAAGACTTTTAAACCAGCCAGTTCAGTGTATGAGATCAGTTCTCATCCCAGGGGAATGGAGGGAGGGGGAGGTTATATTTTTCCTCTAGGAGTCCCTCTCTTCTGTGACAATTGGCAGAGCTGCAGGGCCCTACACAGTCCACATGCCTGCTCTGTTAGCATTTATTTCATTTTAAAGCCTCCGTGCATTGTCTAGACGTTTGGGAGTACACAATGTGACTGGGAGATCTTTGCCAATGTTTCATGCTCAAGCTGGATCCTTGATACTACATCTGGTTTTCAGCATTTTAAGGCCCATGGCTTGGGCTTGTGGTTGTGTGTTATTTAGGTAACCACGTTTATGCCCTGGGCCATAAAGTGTCTTTGAGCTTTAAATGCTCTTTATTGTTTTCTGTAATTACGTCTCATTATGGGGAGATATTTATGTATATCTGAAATTTTCAGAACTGTGTGCCCTGTTCTGAAGTGTTGTTCCTGAGTTCCCATGTTTCCCAATGCCCTGGTGGAGCCCCCATCTCCAGGATTGTGCAGCACAGCCGTGATCACTTTGCTTTGCATCTGATTGCTTTAAATCCAGGTTTAATTTGGTTGCTCTGCTTTAATCCAGAGCAACCTTCATGCACAAATACGTTCTTCTGACAGAGCCCAGCTTTCTCCATTCTCAAAAAGTCAGTGAGAAGGTCCTGTTGGCTTCAGAATGGGTTGGTTGTATCCTGACAGGATCTGTCTGTTCCTGAGGAATAGCTTTTGTGCAGCAGGCTGTGAGTGGTTAATGTGTAGTCAGACACAGGGTTATCCCTCCATCCCTTCACCCACACCAGTGCAGTGTGTTTGCCCTGGGGAGGGAAGGCCCCTCTGCCACCTGGGTGATGGAAGGGTGTTTGTTTCCTTGTGGACACGGTACAGCCCCATCCGTGAGAAGGAGCCTCTGTGCTCCCACAGGTTCCACAGTGAATGAGCCATTTACAGACGTGGCCTCCTTCCACCAAGGGCTGTCCTTTGTGCTCCAGGGCTTGCACACAATGCCCCCACCATGGCCAAGTCCATGGCCCTGCTGTTGGAAACCAGCTGGATGCTTCCCCAGCCCTGGAGCTGACACTGCACTGCACTCACCTGCCAAGCAGCGCAGGAGTACCACGCTGGCTTTAGAAACCCTCACATGACCCAGGCGAGCTCTAAGCATGAAACTGGGCTGGTTCAGGGAGTACCAGTGACCTGTGAAGCTGTAGAAATTGGCCCATCACTTTCAGGAAACTGTTTAAAAGCCATCTTCCATCAGAACAGCTGTGGGAAGCTTTTACAGCTGTGGGTTGGACAGGGGGCTGGGCTGGGACCACTGCCTTAGACTACTGCTGCCTAGTCACTTAATTCTGTTTGTTGTCAGCCTGGTTTATAATATTAGTTACAACACATCTCTGACACCTCAGGAGCAGGGAGAACATGGCTACACAGGCACTTCTGTCTAGATGTTCATGCTTGGTTTGGACCAAACATGTTTATGCTTGGTCTTTATTGCGGTGGGGTCTTTGGGTTTGAAAAGTTTTTTCCTTCTCATGTTTATTCTCCACTGAAAGTAAACCCCTGTGTTCATCAGATGGATGAGGACAGCTGGGTTACAGGAGTGTGCAGTGGTTCTAAAGTACAGGTGAAGAAACACTGTTCCCCTGCAGTAGAATCATAGAATAGAATCATAGAATTGATTGGGTTGGAAAAGACCTCTGAGATTATCGAGTCCAACCCTTGGACCAACTCCAGTCTGTTTACTAGATCATGGCACTCAGTGCCACGTCCAATCTCAGTTTGAAAACCTCCAGGGACGGTGAATCCACCACCTCTCTGGGCAGGCCATTCCAATGCCTGATTACTCTCTCTGTGAAGAATTTTTTTCTAATATCCAACTTAAATTTCCCCTGGCAGAGCTTAAGCCCGTGCTCCCTTGTCCTGTTGCTGACTGATTCTCAGGTCACCACAGGGGAAGAAAAGTAATAATCGCGATACAAGACCTATATTCTGTACATAATAATTGAATCATGGAATCACAGAATGGTTCTTTAAAGGTCATCTAGTCCCAAGCCCTCTGCCATAGCCAAGGATACCTGACCAGGTTGCTCAGAGCCCCATGCAACACGGCCTTGAATGTTTCCAGGGATAGGGCATCTACCATCCCTCAGGGTGCCTTATTCCAGTGTTTCACCACTTTCATCATAAAAAAAATAATTCTCTCTTATATCCAGTCTAAATCAACCCCTTTTCAGTTTAAAACCATTACTCCTTGTCCTGTTGCAACAGGCCCTACTAAAAAGTCTGTCCTGATCTTTCTTGCAGGCCCCCTTGTGATGGGTTTGATAAACTCCAAAAACTCAGATTAAGGTTTTAGTTTTAGCTAGGCCCGGGTTTCATGAGTCATGTGGTTAGGGACAAGTATCAGCTGACTTAAGTGACCAGTGAGATATTTCATCCCATCTGACAT
>JAWWEU010000023.1:20147145-20159429 GCA_035583155.1 Acropternis orthonyx
CACCCTCTGGGGGAACAGCCTTTCCCTGAGATCCAACCTAAGCCTGCCCTGACACAACTCCAGGCCATTCCCTGGGTGCTGTCCCTGGTCACACACTGAAGTCTGGGGCTCTGGTTTGTCTAATTTTGCAACATTTTCCCTGCTGTTCACGGACACTGAAGGTGCTTCATGTCTCCTTCCTCAGGAGGTGTGAACGCATCAGCTGTTTCAACTACCTGGACTGCCAGAACACCCCAGTGAGAATCACCTACTACCAGCTGAACTTCCAGACCAACATTGTGGTCCCAGCTCACATTTTCCGGATTGGCCCCTCGCCTGCCTACGCTGGAGACAACATCATCCTCACCATCACCAAGGGCAACGAGGAAAGCTACTTCAGCACCCGTAGGCTGAACTCCTACACGGGCATCGTGTACCTCCAGCGGCAGGTCAAGGAGCCCAAAGACTTCTTGTTGGATGTGGAGATGAAACTGTGGCGGCAGGGAACATACACCACTTTTCTTGCCAAAATTTACATTTTCATCACAGCTCATGCCTACTGAAGCCTGTGCTGACATTGGATTTTATTGGTGCTATGCTCTTTACCTGTTCTACCAAAGCTTAATACTGTTGAACTGGCATTTAATGTATCTAGCCTTTATATTATTTTTCTATCATTGCTTTAAACTTTTTTATTGGTTGTGTAAATTAAGTTAATTTTTATCTTTTTATGTTTCGTTTCCTTATGCAGTTCTGTGCATCATCATTTGCCAACGAACGAAGGAAGGGTTGGGAGGCAGCACATACATTGTGCTGAGTGCTGGAACCCTTTCCTAGCCATTAGTTTTAGGTGTAGTCACCTCTGCAGGGTATTGCACTAGAGAGGGAAGATGTTCATGTGGGAGTGTGGGAAAAAAATCCTTTGGGTGATTTCTCTCTATGACACAAAGTCGTGGTTTGGCTCAGCCAGTGCCTTCCCTGGGCTGAGATGCTGTGTCAGGGCCATACATGGACACTGATGGTCAACCCACCTCCTGGGACTGGGTTATTCTTCATAATATGTTGCCTTAAAATATATATAAATAAAAGAAAACTCCACCAGTGAAAAAGCCTATGGATGAGTCTTGCTTTAGTAGGAACTACTCATATGCTAAATATTTGCAAGACTGAGGACTTAACAGAACGTTGCATTTCAGGGTAAAAGCTCACATTGCCATTTTTAGTAGTTGTCTGTATGTGCTGCTCTTCCTCTGCTCCTCATTCTGTTATATATAAGTGCAGATTGAAAGCTTTATATTTAAGGGAATGTCCAAATGGAAATAATGAAATAATCTTTACTGCTTCTTATTATAAAGCTGAAGAATCACTTGCAATTTTAAGTAGACAAAAAGGGGAGTTGTTTCTCTGCTTCAGGAAAATTCCCTTGGTTGTGTTGCTGAATGACACCGAGGGAAAGGCCAGTGAAAATGGTGTATTTTGCATTTAGAAAAGAGCACAACCAAAGTTCTGAGCTGGATTTCCTCTGGTTCTTCAGGAAACTGAATGAGGGCCAAAATTGGTGGGCAGATCTGGCAAAGTGTAGTATAATCAAAGTATTTGTTAGAATTTGGAAATGAATATCAGAACTTCCTTGCAGCTCTTTTCTTTTTTCTTTCCCCTCCTGAAAAACCAAAAAGGCTCCAGTGTTGCAATTTTCTGAGCTCCCTTTGTTCCAGCTATAATCATTCTGCAAAATGTTTTAAAGGAAAAGCGCAGCTACAATCTACTGATGTCAGCTACACTGCACATGTACAATCCTACAGTCCCAGGTTGGACGGCACCTCAAGGATCATCTGACCCAACCTTTCTTGGCAAAACAGTAATCTGTTCTTTTCTACAGTCAGTCCTACTTTGACCAGTGTCTACACAAAAAAAAAAAAAATGGAGAAATTAAATCTTAGGGCTTTTTCTGCCATAATCAACAATTTTATTGTAATTGTAAAAGATTTGTTTGAGGTGCCTCTGAAAGTCTTGTAAATGCACCTATATGGTGAGAGGAAATGTTCTGTATTCACTCTGTCCCCAGGCCAGGCTCTACCACTTCAAATCACTTCTTTAATTTGGACTTTCTTATTGACAATAAAGTGCAAATCTTTCTGTGTCTGAGGTCATGAAGTTTCCCATTTAGCAGGGGAAAATGATGGCTATTCTCCAGCTGCAAAGTAAGGGATATCCCTGAGCCTGCAAACATCAAGCTTTTCTTCAGGTTTTTTTCGTATGAAAATAATTTTGTGAAAGAGATCTTCCATCTTTTGTTTTCCATAGTTAACAGTTTTATAAGTATTTAGCAGGGAAGTGCCAACTGGGAAACACATGTTTATGCAATTTGTCATTTCAATTAATTCATCTCTTACAGCTCCAGGCCTGGCCCAACAGAGCCAGGAGTCCAAGAGCCTCTCAGATCCATTATCCATGGACATGTTAAGCAGGGATACGTTTCTCCAAGCCCCAGTGGGGCACATCAAGAGTCAACAAAACCCGGAGTTTTCCATCAGCATTAGGATTTGATTGAGCATAAATGATATTCAGGCCTCGACAGTCCTTCTTGTCAGAGAACAAACGGACAAGTCATTTGTTACTTGGAGACCTTTTGCTGAATAAAAGCAGCCCCAGTCAATCATATTAAGGATCTGGCAGTTTGTAACACCAACTCTTCATTTTCTAGACAGGTAATTGATGAAGAAAGTTTTAGGGAAGGCTTTGCATACTATTATAAGGAAAGTGCTGCGTTAGGAAAAAAGGTGTCTTCATCAGCACAGTGCCCAGAAGCTGCTCGGAGAGGTTGGGAAGGGCTGCTTGGAGCAACTGGGCAAAACAAAGGAAAGGACTGCAGTAGGTAATTTCACATTTTCTGCTTCCCAAATTACCAGGGGAATGTTTCTTGCCTCTTGCCAACCCAAAGTGTTCTGCCCAGTAGCAGCCACGCTGTGTCTTTATCTTGGGGCAGTGCTGGTGCTTGAGCTTGAGCAGACACACCAGCACGGCCCCACTGACCCGCAGGGAGGTGTTTTCATTGGGTCACAATGGCTTTGGGCTGGAATTTGAGTCTCCTTCAACTGGTCTAGGTCCTAGAAGTCCCAGTTCCCAACTCCAGGAATGCTCCTTCTACTTTATTTGGCTGAGTAACCTGGACACAGAATGGGTGTGTGTATCCACCTGCAAAAGTGGTCCCAGTGGAAAGAGTTCAGGCCTGGGCTGTACCTTTATGGCTCCTTATACTTAAACCAGCAATAACTTTCCTGAATTCCCACTTGAACAATTTTTTTTTTTTTGGTAATATTTTTACTTTTCCTTCCCTGTTTCTAACAACTGAGTTGAGCAGATTTTGTTTATTCCCTTTGCTTCTTTATGACCACCCCACCCCTTGCCTGGTTGAGGTGAATTAAGAACTGCTACCCAAGAACTGTGCAAGCAGTAAGCTCCTGAGGAAGGCAACAGCTGCAAACCTACTAAGAATTACAACAGGCTTGGGGCGTTTGATTCTGGATGTGTGAAAACTCAGCTTGCTGGTGTGTTCCCCAAGATGGAAATGGCCTTGCTGTGACCTGCCTGAACAATGTGTGTTCTGCCTGGCTTTGCAGGTCACTTACTACTCTTGTGAAATCTGACCTCTCTGCACTCTGCTCTTGTATTCCTTGGGAGATCCAGTGATCCCAGAGACTGAACAAGATCAAATGAGCCATGGGAAGGAAAAAGAAATGTTACTCTATGTGCTTGCTGGAAATTTGAATGGGTCTGTTACAGAAAGAAACATCAGGTTTTTCTTTTGACTGGAATGTACATAACATAAAGCTGAAACAGTTGGAGGTGAGTGAGGGTGATGTTTTTATCTACTATTTTAAATTGTTCCCTTCCTGCACCAGGGAGGAGGCATTTTACAGTGTCTTTGTATATAAAAAATAGATGTATGTGGATCAGTGCAGGTGCTGGTCCATGCCAGCATTCCTCTGAGCCTGGTTAGGGAAAAGGCATTGGATTGCTCAGCAATCTTTCCCACTGCAGGACCAGGGCAGGGCTTCCTTGTTGTAGGAGAGTGAGCTGTTAACTATAATGGGCCAAACTTTTCACTTTGCCTCCAAGATACCACAAACAGACCTTCATTCACTTTTGTTTCTCTCTCTTTAATCAGTTATTCGGTCCAGTGATTCCAGACAGAAGTGGATTTCAGACATATTTTATGGTTTGGATCATCCCTTGAGGTTAAAGCTGGAATAAGGGTTGTGCTACAATAATGCTGTAACATCAAGGCTCTGCAGAGGTCCTGGTCATGGGGCTTCTGTCAGGAGAGGTGTTGGCATGTCAGAGAGTGAGGGGAGAGCTGAGCCATCCCCTCCCCACCTGAGCCCTTAGGAGGGTCTGCTCCAGGAGGCAGCTCCCTGGCAGACACACTGTCCTTCTGCAGATCTGCCTCCCACCTGGGCAGCTGGTTTTCCCATTGATTTTCCTTTATATTCTTCATCTTTCCATTGATCCCACCCATGCTGGCAGAAAGAAAAAGTTCCAGCTGTGAAGAATTAGGGTTCTGGAGCAAAATTAGATTTTGAGGTTAAATATATTCACACATTCAGTGTTCTCTGCATCCCAGAGACGTTAATTTTTGAATTGAACATCTATTGGAAAGCAGCATTTAATCATATCCAGTTTCAGTGATGTGAAACTGAAGTCACAAACTTGAGCCTCAATTCTTTCTCTTGCACGTTCTCTACAAAGAGCAGTCAGTGTGGGGGACTGTTCCAGAGCTTTGGAGCCCTTCAGATGAGCTTCCCCCTTCAAAGGCTCCTGCCTGATGGCCCGTGGCATGTGCAGCTGAGGGAGCTGCCTGGTGGCACTGGGCCAGCTTGGTGTCACTCCTTGTCCCGAGCCTGTCCCATGGGCTCCTCTCATCCCTGCTGGCACTGTGGGAAGGATGGATTTTTCCACTTTCACCCCAGTTCAGAGGCTTGTTTGGCCCAGTGGGCTTTTCCAGAGACTTTCCGTGAGCTGAGGCTCCTGTTATGGGAGGGGTTACAAATTCCAACATCTGCTGTGCATTTTCCTTTTTTAGCTGGGGTTGGGGAGAAGGAGGATGCCAGTGTGGTGCCCTACACGCTGTGTAGGAGGGGTGGGAGGAGAGCCTTTGTACATCACTGAGGCCTCTGTGTGGTAGCCAAGAATTGTGTTAAGTGCATAAATTCACAGCAGGGTGTTTTAATTGCTTGGAGCGTGGGATGGCGTGATGGCAGGATGGAAGGGCTGAACTGGTGATGCTGGTTTGGGGAGATGCTGCAGCAAAAAGGACCTCTGAGCTGAGAGACAGAGGCCAGCCCGATGGGGCAGTAACCCTGGGCTCATCTGGACAAAGAATTGGCCTCAGGTGAGATGCCTTGTGCTTACAGGTGATGCAGGGATCCAAGGGTGAGGTGAGTCAACACAGAATGTGTGAGAAGGGAAATGGAAATTACTTCTGTGCAGGGTTCAGGAGATGTGGTTCATTAGTAGGAGTGTGTAAGTAAAGCATTAAACCAAATCTCACAGAGAAATGCTGAATTCCTGAAGAGAAGCAGATTGTGGGAAGGGCCATGTGAAGGAGTTGGAGTTTAACAAAGTGTTCCTGACGGAACAAGTGAGGAACGTTGTTCTTTTTGGGGGGAGAAGGTCTAAAATCTAGTTTTATTTAGGAATAATAGTCCAAGGTCCAGAATACTAAGCTCTCCTCTGTGCCACCATTTTTAGAAAGTAGTTACGAAATGTGTTAATGACACTAGTTGATCCAATTTAAGGAAAACACATCCAAAGTGGACACATAAATGCTGAGAGAGAATGGGAGGGGGGAGATGCCTTTCTCTCTTTGCATGAGGTGCCTTACAGCAACACAGACTCCTCTGGGCTGAGAGAGGTGCTTTGGCTCACTCTGACTACAGAATTACTGGTTGCAACCACAGAAGGGGATAGATCCTCCCCAGCATTGGTATCCAGGAGAAAAATGTATGTGGAATATTTTCACAAGAGGAAAAATACCTGATAATGTTCAGTGAAGGACACCTGAGGTGTTTTTGGAGCTTGAGTGAGCCATATAAACCAGTGGTACGGGACTGATAAACACCAAGGAATCTTTTGAAGGTAACACACCATGGTGAAAAGTTTGGCTTTTGTGGGTGATGACCAATGGAGAAATAAGCCTCTGGTGGGGCTGGGAGACCAAACAGGCCATTTCCCACATCAAACTGTGCCTGGAATATCAAATGGATGCAGCTCGCACGACCTTGCATGTGGAGGAGGTGCCCTCTGGCCTCCTTGTGTTGAGATGGTACAACCCCAACGCTCCTTTTGGGGTAGGAGAAACTCTTAGAATCTGAAATATAAGTAACTTCCCGGGCAAGTGTGTGGCTTGGGACTGGTGTTTTACACTAATGTGGCAGTGCCATTCTGGAGTAGTGCTACAATATAGTGTAGAACTGCTGCTGTGGGTGCCTGGCCATTGGTGTGGTCACCAGTGACAGGCCATAATAACAGAACTCTGCATTGTAGGTACTTACCTGAAATAGGTTTAGGGCACAAGTGCAGTTTTGTGTCATGTCTTGTGATGCTCAGCCTGACACAGATGGCCATGAAGGTGCAATGGTATTGGGGACAGCACATGACAGTCCTGTCCTGACTCGTGCTTCATTATCTCTGGAGTTGGGAGGGCACAAGTGTGGAGTTCAGTCACAAAGTTTGGGGATTCCCAATTCCTACTTTTGCAGAGCTCGGGGATGCGGGCATTTGTAAACTTTTCCAGAGCTTTTCTCCTGTACTTTCCTTTGTGTTAGACAACATTGCTCTGAACTATCATTTACACAGGTAAGAGTCTGCACTCTCTATACCAAACCAACAGCTACTGATGTGAGTAATCCCATTAACTGGGAAGGCTTGAGAACTCCACTGGGATCTGGGAGAGGTGGTGTCTATTCTCGGCTCTGTCCAGAAAGATGACTGGGTGCAGAGCACTTGTGATGCACATCACGGTTACAGCCTTTGTGTGTCCTTACATCCACTGTAAGAGATGTAAAATAAACCCTCTACTCTACCCTGTAAGAGCATTTGTGGTTGTATATCTGTTGTTACCAAGTAGGACTGGAATAAGTCCTGCTGACTGTTGGTTCCTCCACCTGAGGATTTCCCATACTGGATGCTGGAGGTGGTGCCAGTGGCTGGAGGGTGTGAGGCTGGGTGTGTTCTCAGGTGCCACAAACATTCAGCTGTGGTGGGCTGTGCTGGACACACCAGGCATCTCCTGCTAACTCAGGTAGCACTAAAAACAAACAGCAAAACCCCCAGCTTCAATGACCTTGAAAATAATGAGTTCCTGAGGAAAAAAAAACAGTTAATATTCTCCAGAAAGAGTTTTCCACAGGTTCCCAACAGCTGTTGGCATGGAGCTCCATTGAAGTGCATGGGCTGAGTGAACTGAAGGCACAGCTTTAATCATAACCTAATTTTCCTCTGGGGAGAGGAACAAAGACACAAATGACATGTGCTTGTAACGATGCCTGAACCACATCTGGAAGATGCTGACACATATAAAAATGAAGGCCATTTAAAAATGTGATTACTCCATGTAGGCACCTATGCTTTTGTTCCAAAACATATGTTTCCACTAGTAAATCAAGTGATGAGAAGAGCGTGAAGGCCAGGGCTTCGTTTGGTAGGACACTCAAAGCTCCCAGGCAGTGTTAGAGCTGCACCATGAGGCTTCCCCACCTTCTGTCAGCCTTCCACCCTGTGGGAAGGGGCTGCAGGAGGAGTTTGGTCCTTGAGGGTTGAACTTTGGGAGGTTTTCTTTATTTGTTTAGTGGTTTGGATTTGTGAGTGTCCAGAGCAGGAGAGGGTGGGTGTTCACATCTGTGCCGTGGGTGTGTTGAGCAGGTGACCTGCACCTCAGTAAGTCCTCTGGCAGGTGGTGCAGAGTTTTTACATGAGGTATTGACCTTTCCAGGATTCTGAAAGCCCTCATCAGCCTCACTCCACAGCTTTCCCATCCTTGGAAACCTCTGGAGTTCACCCTCTCTGTGGTAACTTTGGCACCATTGACCCCCCAACAACCTCCATCTCTCCCTGTTGTGAATCCCCCTTGCAGCCCCCCTGTCCTGCAACTCCCTCCTGTAGGGCACTGGTCAGAGAGGGAACCATCCAAAAATCCATCAGCCCTTTCTCATGCATGCCTGAGAGGCTGCACCAGTGCTGGGAGCTGGCAGTGCCTCTGAGTTGCCAGGCCAGAACCTCAGGAATAATATTATTCCAAATTACACTATGGCTTTACACTGAGCAGCACTGCAGGCTTGGAAGGCAGCTGCTCTCTGCACCTCTGCACTTCAGACTGTGTTTTTGAATGAGCACCCTGGGAGATCATAATAAAGGGTGATTTATGTTTTTCCAAATTCCACTCTTTGTTTATAATTTGGTTGTTTGGTTGTTTTTTTATTAAGGTATTATGTTTCATTCTTTCTTTGTAGCGTTTTTTGTAGAAATGTAAAGTTTAATGTTAAATATTTGTTCACACATGTAAATTTTTTTTGAGTGGGTTTTGGAATTTTCAGTTTATGTCCCTTGAGCATCATCTTCACTCTGGGGAACAGTGTGGGGCAGGGTAGGGGGCACTGCTCTGATGGTGTCTGGCCTGGTGTTGAAGTAGGTCAGTCCCTTTGGGCCCATTGTGCCTGCAGACTTGCTTGGTTTATTCTGGTTTTTTTTTTTTTTTTTTTGGTGGTGCTATAGCTGGCTGTCTAGAACAGTGGAAATGGAGATGTTCATGGAGAGCAGGGGTGTAATAACAGCTGGTTACAAAAGCAGAGAAATGGCAGAGGCTTGTCTTCTCCTCTTTCACATGCTGGCACTGGAACACTTTGAAGAGCAGAGTACAAGACCCCTTGTTCCCTGCACACCCTATTTCCCCCAACGTGCCCATTGTCAGGGATGTATTTCTGTCTATCCCCCCACTCCCAGGACTACACTATTTTGTAGGTCACTCTATTCCCCTGTCCAGGCAGGATGAGTCACTTTTGAATGCAAATCCCAGGGTTTCATTATCTCTGCTGTATATCGTAGCTTCCTCTTCACAATCAATAATGCAGAGATTTGCAGGCTCGTTTTCTTTCCATGCTGATCTAATTAGTTAATAAAATAATAGTCTCCCCACTACCTCCTCCTACTTGTTTTCCCCTAATTCTTCTTCTTAGCCACTGAAGAACTATTTCCTCTGTTCTCACAGAAAGTAAAGCGTTTACACTTGCCACAGCAGTTCAAAGATACCACAAATATATTTTTCTTATGCTGGTAATTGCTTCTCTTGGTCATTAGTTGATCAAAGTGGAGGAAATAGAGCAGGGGCAGTCAGACTAAATAATAGATGTTTGGAGTAGAACTGGGACTGGAGCTTTCTTTTTATTTTCCCAGTTATTCAGTCTACATAGGGGTGTCTCTCTGGCAGGTGTGTGGTAACTGTGAAGGTGGTAGGGTAGTTTCTCCATGGTGTAAAACAAGGTGTGTGCAGCTCTGCTGCCTCCACCAGCTGCTCCCCTGGGAACACCTTGTTTCTCCAAACCCTAAATCAAGGCTTTGGCCACACTGGGATCTGAAAGAACTCATAGCACTAACACAGCTCTGTCTCACAACCAAGCCAAAGCATTTTTATCCCAGCTAGGAAAGCCTTTTTTTTTTACTTATTCTGCAAAATACACAGGCTGTGAGGAAAAACTGGGCAGCTGGAGTTTGGGTGCCTGTGGGGTTTGTTTGTTATTTTGTTGTGGGTTTTGTGGATTTTTTTTTTTAAGGTAAAATTAAGACCATTCTTCCGTATTTTCTGGCACTGTTCTTGTTTGGAAAGCTTGTATGGAATGTGAAACTGAAACTTTGGATTAGCATAAACATTTTCAGGTCTTTCATCAAGTCTGTTGCACTTACTGTCAATGTATTTCATCCTCGTGGCTCTTTAATGAGATTTGGCTGGTACTGGAGAGACAGACAGTCAGAAGTTCACTCTTGCTTCGTTTGGGTTTTTTGTGGGTGTTTCTCCCGCTCCCATGTCCGGCTCCAGGAGCTTTGGCGGATTTGCTTGGCTCCAAAAGCACCGAGACAAACCAGTTTCTAGATTTCTCCTTATTTGGAACAAGTGCCTTTATCCACTGTTGCCAAGAATATCCTGCACTGAGTGGCGAAGGGCCAGGAGCTCCCTGCAATCGCTCGGAGGGCTGACATTCCCATTGGAAGCTGGGGCTGGGATGGTCAGAGCAGCAGGACAGCCTCTGGGGGGAGGTGTTGGATGGTCTGTGTGCAGATCCCCTCCTCATCCTCTTATAAACACCAGAAATACACAGAAACGCTGGTGCCTTTGATAATCATCACTTTTTAATTTGATGCTGAGATGAAAGATAATTTTTATCTCAGACAAAGCTTTGGTTTTCTTTTGGTAGAAGCCTCCCTGCTTACTTAGTGGCATTTAGTCATCTCAAGAGCCATAGTACACAGTAAAGACTCCAAGAAATGTGGGAGGTGCCCTAATTTGCTTTTTATTTCTTGGAATAGTATTCTGGAAATCCTCTGAAAGAGGATTTTTATGAACCTCCTGGAAAAATTGCTACTGTCCTGCATTCCTGTGATCTTAAAAGCAAGAAACAACTACTGTACTCACAATAAGACAGGAAAAGTGTCTGAAAGTGTTAATACGTATTTATTGGAAGGGAAGGTGGCATTAAAATAGCCTTAAGGATTCATGATGGCTCAGTGTTTTACTTTGAGTGTGGAGAAGTTAGTTTTGATGTCCTGACTTGATTTCAGTTGGGTTTAGTGTGTCTGTGACCTGCATTTGCATGTATGGATAAGAATATTTCTCTGTGGATATTCTGGGAGAGCACAGGGCAAAATCACTTCTGAATAGTTACTGCTGATGTTGACAAACTCATGACAGGAACAAAAGTAATGCAATATTTTTTACCTTTAAAAGAGGAAAAGCAGAAACACCTGAGAATAGGTTGGATCTCTGGGCACTCTTTATTTTGTCTTTCCTTGGAGTATGAAAGAATGGCAGGGGAAGAAAAAATGCTCCCTGGGATTGTCTACCTGATCATTATCATTTTGCCTGAGAGGAGCACCATAAATGTAGGAACCACACAGAAAGGGAAAGTAATGGTGCAGAGGGAGAGGAACAAGGAGTGTCACCCATGGAAAAATTAATGTTTTAAAGTACAGTTGGCAAAAGCAACAACTGAACTAGTTGCAGAGATCCCAGCTCTGCTGCCAGCTAATGCCCAGCCAGCAGGCATCATAAATGTTTAAAACGAGCCTTAACAGCGCAAAATTTTAAGGACTCTGCACCAATAAACCGGATAGTTCATAACCTACTTCTAATTAGTACCCGTCAGGGAAGTAG
Source organism: Acropternis orthonyx (assembly GCA_035583155.1). Lineage (NCBI taxonomy): Eukaryota > Metazoa > Chordata > Aves > Passeriformes > Rhinocryptidae > Acropternis > Acropternis orthonyx. The sequence goes on from JAWWEU010000023.1 coordinate 20,158,547, forward strand.
CACAGCTCCAGGCACTCCCATTCTTCCTGCTGTGCCCACGTTTTCCAGAGCCAGCAAGGAGAAATGCACATCAGCCCAGGAGGGATGAGCTGTTCCCCACACAGCTCTCACCAGCTCCTCTCACGGTGGTGAACGCTGGGACAGACGTGCTTTTGGAGTCTTCCCATTGGGAAGAGTTGAAAAGCACCATTTCAGGGGCTCATTGCCAGGAATCACATCCTGCAAACCTTAAGGCTGAGGTTCACCACGTTTCAGGGGATGGTTCTGGGCTCTTGGCAAGACGAGTCTATAGACTTGCATGAAGTCATCGCAGCATGGCTTAAACACGGAGCGCAGCAGAATCCCCCCTTGCTGGAAGCTGCCAGGAACAGAAGGAGGGATATTTTGGAGTCTGAGAGTGCAGGGCTCTGACGGGGGAACAAGCTGGCTCTGCTGGTGTAGAACAGACTGACATAATACTGAAGGAAGGAGCCAGAAGAGTGGGTGGATCTTGCTGGCACTCCCAAGTACGTGAGCGTGGCTGGCATTTGACATGGGAGTGCACGGTGCCAGCAGGATGGGAAAGACTGGCATGGCCCAAGGGAGCAGCCTTGGTGATTGTCCTGCTCTGCTTTGCACTGGGGCAGCCTCACCTCCAATATTGGGGCAGTTTGGGGCATCTCAATGTAAGGAAGAGATTGAGCCATTGGAGACTGTCCAAAGGAGGGACACGGGGATGGGGAAGGGCCTGGAGGGGCAGCGTGTGAGGGCACTGAGGGCACTTGGTGTGTTCAGCTGGAGAAGAGGAGACTGAGGGGAGACCTCAGTGCAGGTCCAACATCCTCGGGAGGGGCAGAGGAGGGGCAGGCACTGATCTCTGCTCTGTGGGGAGCAGGGACAGACC
>JAWWEU010000023.1:20170807-20180970 GCA_035583155.1 Acropternis orthonyx
AACCTGCCCCACTATTGCAGGTGAGGCCGCCCCAGTGCAGAGCAGAGCGGGACAATCCCCTCCTGGTGCCCCCCAGGACAGGCATGTCCCTCCTGGCTCCAGGGCACTGCTGACTCGTGGCCAAGTAGCCACTGAAGTTCCTGTGCTCTTTGGTACTTTAAAGCACAACATTTTGGAGCACCAGAACATGGGGTGATGTGCAGTGATGTGACAGCCCAGCTGTCCATTTGTGAGACATCTGAGTCCAGGTTGTGACAAGATACAGTAAGTGGATGAGACAGATTGAAAGCAGAGCTGAGGAGGATGAAATGGAGAACTAAGCAAGTGATGTTGCAGGTGTCCATAGGCTCAATTGGCTTTTTCCTGTAGCCATTATCTTGCTGGGGTGCTGCTGCAGCACTGTGGGGAGGGTGATGGAGCTTGGAAATGCCATGGTGTGAACAATTGATATGTCCTGGATGGATGGATGAAATTCTCTTTATACTTGTGTTGAAGATTTTGCTATGTTTGGAAAGGCAAATAAGCTTCTCAAAATGGCAAATGTTTGAATGTGCCTTAATTTGATCATAATGTAAATTCTTTTTTTTTCATTATTTTTTGATGATAGGCCAAAGTCGGAAGAGAGACCAAAGTGAAGTGGAGCTAAATGCAGCTGAGGGAAATGTGAAATTAATTACAAAACCCTAAGCTGTTTTACGATCTGAACAAGAGAGATCAATGCTGGAAACTCTAATATGGTTCTTATATGGCAATGCCAACAGCACTGAGAACTGGTTCAAGAAATCACTTTCATATGAGCCAGTCGAGGCAGTAAATGGTTTGTCTGATGATTTGCTGCTTTAAAAGTTTAGCTGAGTTGGTCTTTGTGCTTTCACACTCACTGTCTCTCTTTAGTGACACTTTCAAATTGCAGTATTAAATGACTTTTATTGTCTTCCTGAGGACAATTACCTCTCTAGAGATTTGTGGTATTGTCATTATTCCTAAAGATAATCCTTGTTTTCTAGCAGCTTGGATTGGCTTGCTCCTTATGATTCAGTGTGTTGTGACTTGATATCTTGATGAAATTTTCAGGCATCTTCCCACAGTAGCCCATGACCACAGTAGTATCACAGGAAGAGCTGCTAGCATGAGGGTCCCCCAAGGCCAAAGGTAGAAGGCAGAAGAAGGGGAAGCCCACTTATATGTGTTTTAAGTTGTAACTGGATGATGCCCCATCCATGGAAGTGTCCAAGGCCAGGCTGGATGGGTCTTGGAGCAACCTGGTCTAAGTGAAAGGCGTCCCTGCCCATGGTACAGGGTTGAATGAGATGAGCTTTAAGGCCCTTCCAGCCCACACCATTCTGGGATTCTCTGATCTAATACACAGACCTTTCTCACTTACATTAGCCAGGCCCTGGATCACAAAATTCCCATCACAGTCAATCCTGAAGCCAAATTAGTTGGAGATGGACATCTAGGACAGTACAGAAACACAGGAGCACCCTGTAACACACCAGCTGATCCCACAGGGATGCCTTTTGTAGGATCCAGATACATTCTCTGTTCAAGGCAGGACTTTAGAGTGTTCTTAACTTTGAAGACACTGACAAGAGCCTGGCATTTGGTAGGTGTTGGTGGCTGTCCTGCCCTGAGGACTGGCTGTTGCATCCCCACAGGAACAACAACAGCCAGCCACTCCCAAGTTCCCAGCCAGGTTCTCAGCCAAACGAGGAAGAGGCTTTGATAGCTGAGATGCTGAACATGCTGAAACCCAGCTGTGTGACCAAAGAGTGTTATTTCTTCTTTAAGGATCCTTTCTAAAAAAGTTGATGAATTAAAACACTTTTCAAATCATAGAAGAGACTGCATTTCCATCTCGCACCTCCCTCTCACAAAAAGAGCCGCAGTCATTACTGGAGAAGCTGACGCCTGTCTGCTCGTGATGGATGTGTACGAGGGAGAAGTGAAAGTTCCTTTTATTCTGAACAGCCCAGTGCCACAGTCAGAGCTTCAAGCTCTTAATCAATCACTGTCAGGCAGTGTCACAGTCACTGAACACCAGCGTTAGGACTGCGCTCCCCTATTACTCCCTTATTGCTGCTGCTCAACGGGCTCCGCCGCAGGATTCCTTTCATCAGGAGACAGGCCCAGAGAGTGTGAGAAACTGTTCTGCTGAGGAGACTTGCTGGGCTTTGAGGCATCCAGATGTCTGCTGTCTTCTCAGCTGGCTTCAGGGGGCAGATGGCTGGGAAGGGCCAGCTTATGCAGACAGGGCACAGGCAATAAGGTTGAAAGAGGATATATATTAACTACATGAAGGGAAGGGAGAGAGAAGGAAAAGGAGTAGGCTGAAATACGTCATTAGGGGTGAATCTCCCAGGCTGGTGTAGTTCCTGTCTCTGTTACTGGAATCCCAAAACCAGGCCAGCTGGGATGGGAAAGGGTGGCACAGATGTGACACCACTGCTGTTCTAACCCTGCTGGAGTGTCACGGACAGGGCTCTGCTTGTCCTTCATCAGTGCTTATCAGCTCTTGACCTTCAGCTTTATTGTAGTCTCTAATGTGAGGATTGAAGTTTAAATCCAGGCAAACAGATTGCTTTTGTCACTTCACTTTCTGCTGCAGCCTCACTGCACTGCTCTCACCCCTACCTTCACCTTTTTCATCTTGGACTGATTGCCCAAAGGAGTTAGGGAGAAGTATTGCTTTAAAGACACATTGCTTCTAGAAATAGGAAAGCAATAGAGGACTTTCTAAGAGCTTGTTGTTAAGTGTGGCATAGAATTATTTTCTTTGAAGAATGTAATTTTTTTTTAAACACAGTTGCAGTGTGAAAAAGCTAATGGTGGAAAAATCATTTTCTACCTGACAAAGCAACATAGTTTTCTACTCTGAACAAAACACTGAGGTATCCTGTGAACATCTGAGTCTATTCCCTCCTAAACCAGAGTCTTCAGGAAAACATTAACCTGCAGCTTGTTTGTTGTTTGGGAGGTGGGCGATTCTCACCCTGCATGACGCCTGTTTGGGTGCAGACACCGTGCCAGCAGTTCTTTACCATCACACCCAGCAGCCACAGAGCCATGAGGCAGCAGGAAGGCCCTGCCTTCCTCCCTCATCCCCAACTCTCAGCGTTGCTGTGATGCTCAGAGAGGAGCTTAAAGTTGCTCTGAGAATATTCCTTCCCTTCTTCCAGACAACAACTGCAAGGCTGTGCCTGGGTCCCTCCTGGACATCCTCAGCCGAGCAGGTCCAGGGGCTCCTGGCTGAGCCACCCTCCCTCCTGCATGGAAGAGGGGTGGGGAGCAGGGAGTGTGGGATCTACACGAGAGTATGTCCAATGAATACTGAAATAAAGCTCTGCATGGACCAGCTGAATGTTATTACTTTAAATCCTCATAATTTTTTTCCTCTCCACTGTTCTCTGGAGCTCCTCATTACTCAAGTGTGTAGCTGCTGCTCTGTGGTGGTTCATGACCACCACCTAGTGCACAGTTCTGCTCCACTGCTGCGTGCACACAGGCACAGGATTTGCACAGGGTTGCTCAGGTGGTTGCCCCTTGGCCGTGGGCCTTTCCAAAATTCCCACTCCTTAGAACAGAATTGCTCTGTTTTGCTGTGTAGGACCGTGATGAACTGCAAAGAAAACAAATGGTCCTCTGTGCAGTACTAGTTTGATGTGACTGCTATCAGTAAGTCTGTTTTTATCTCTAAATAATATTTCCATCACAACTGTTTGTGTTCACAAAGTATTATTTTCATGTTTGTCAGTCCTTTACCCTTATACAGATGGTGCAAAACCTGAGCGCGTCACTCCAGCAGAGACTCTGAATACCCAGAGAGAATGCATATTGCATGTCTGTGTGTTCCTTCTGTGCCTGCCACCACCAGCCCGTAGGGAAGGGCTCTACAGGCAGTACCTTCACCCTCTGCTGTGTTTTGAGTCCTTATCCCCATGTTCATGCATTCCCTCCTTTACACTTCTCTTTGGGAACCATTTCTCTCTTGCTGAGCTGGACTCAGAGCTGGGGACATGTCCCCTGGGGCAGTGCAGGAGAGCAGGCCAGGGCCAGCTCTCTCTGTCCTGAACAGTCCTTGCCATCCCCAAAAGATTTGCACCTTCAAATGCAAGGCACACAAGTATATTTTTTTTTTTTAATTAATCCAAACTTGGCCTGCAATGAAGCCATTATGTTGTATCAAATGCTCTGGGTAAAAAAATCCTCACATCAGCAACCAAATACAGAAACAAATTACAGTGATGTCCTTTGACCAAATGAACACCTTGAGAAGCCCAGAGGAAACTTGGACAAACACCTGGCAATGGGCATAAAAACACAGTTTCCTTTAGGATTTAGGGCCACTTCCAGAGTGGGTGCATTTGGCACCAACACACCCTCCTATGTCTGCTTCCATCCCTGCCCTCCTTTCCACAGCTCCAAGCACAGCCAGGCAGGAGATGGTTCTGATGTGGAGGGGTGTGTCAAGCAGGTTGGTGAGGATGATCTGCCAGCAGTCCTGTAGGTGTTGTTGGTGCTGAAAAACGAGAGGGGGGAGAGGAAAGCTATGATTTACTGGAGTGCCCTGCTACAGCAGAATTGACTTCAGCGGCTGCAAAGCTGACATATCGATATGGAAGGCTTCTGAAACGACACTTCAGTGAAAATATTATATAAAGATACTTTAGAACAGTTTGGAAAGGTGCCTTTTTTTCTTTTTTTCCCCTCCTTAGAAACAAGCGAGAGGTTAGTTTTTTGTAGGATTACAACTTTGTTGTCAGCTAAAACTTCTAAATAACTAGGCAAGGTCATTGTTCATCTCTAAAAGATGGTTAGAGACTGTCCTGGTCCTAAAGATGTAAATCTGAAGGAAAACTGCCACAGAGATTAAGTGATTTGCACAGGGCAATAGTGATCAGTGGCAAAGTGAGATATGAAAGCCTGGTCTGGGAATTTGAAATCTTTATCAGTTTTACTGTTTCAAGGTAAGTTACACAAATCACAGAAGGGTTTGGGGTGGAAGGTACCTTAAAGATCATCTCATTCCACCCCCTGCCCTGGGCAGGGACACCTTCCACTAGCCCAGGTTGCTCCAAGCCTTGTCCAGCCTGGCCTTGGACACTTCCAGGGATGGGGCAGCCACAGGTTCTCTGCCCAACGTGTGCCAGGGCCTCACCACATAATCCCAGAATCTGCTGAGCTGGGAGGGACCCGCAAGGATCATCCAGTCCAACCCTCAGCCCTGCACAGGCCCAGCCCCAAGAGTCACCCCCTGTGCCCCAGAGCATCATCCAGACCCTCCTGGAGCTCTGGCAGCCTTGGGGCTGTGCCCACTGCCCTGGGGAGCCTGCTCAGTGCCCACCACCCTCTGGGGGAACAGCCTTTCCCTGAGATCCAACCTGAGCCTGCCCTGACACAACTCCAGGCCATTCCCTGGGTGCTGTCCCCAGTCACCCTTACAGCCAAGAATTCCTTCCCAATATCCCATCCATCCCTGCCCTCCGGCAGTGGGAAGCCATTCCCCCATCTGCTGTCCCTCCATTCCTTGTCCCAACTCCCTCTCCAGCCCTCCTGGAGCCCTTTAGGCACTGGAAGGGGCTCTCAGGTCTCCCTGGATCCTTCTCTTCTCCAAGTGAACACCCCCAGCTGTCCCAGCCTGGCTCCAGAGCAGAGGGGCCCCAGCCCTGTGATCAGCTTAGTGGTCTCCTCTGGGCTGGTTCCCACATGTCCCCATCCCTCCTGTGCCAGGGGCCCAGAGGTGGGTGCCGTGCTCCAGGTGGAGTGCAGGGCTCCAGCTGGGCTGCGTCACCTCCCAGGGCTGTGAACTGGGTGTGGTGTGAATGCATTCCTGGGCATGGGCTCCCTGTGAAAAGTCACACTGGAAGTGTGTTCTGCACAGGATGGGCTGAGATACCCCTCATCTGAGACACAGGGAGGCACAAGGTGTGCTTGTTTTTCTGCATAAACGATGAGGAATTTACATTAAACAAGAGCCACCTAAATAATCTCATTGCTGAAAGATGTTGCTGAGGGGAGGTTGGTTTCCTTGAGCCTGGGAGGAGCTCAGAGCAGCTCAGAGCACAGCTCAGCATTTCCAGCTCTGCCACATGGTTTAGCCAGGTTAATTGTGCCTTGGGACCCCAGCCAGCCCATCTGATTAGGGAGGGACTTCGTTATTCAACACTTCTTTCTAACAATCCCAGGCAGATTAAACTTTGGCAAACACTGGCTGCTACAGTGAGTGATGCAGAGGATCATCAGAAGTGGAGCAAAATTAATCCAACTTCCTCTTGGAAACTTTGCAAATATGCATATTAAATCATGCTTGAATCACAATGAATGTAAAAAGCAAATGTTCACCAAAACACAGCGCCCATTTACAACTTATGTTCCCTATAAATCTGTAGTTTACAAGGGATGTAAATCTTCTGCAGGCCCACCTCCAGAGTAAATCAAGATTAAGAGAGTTTCTTGTGTGCCAGAAGCTACTTCATATTTCTTCACAGGCTGTTTTGTTAAAAGAAATCCTCCCAGAGAATCCGCTCTCTTGGGAAGGATGGAGATCCTGCCCAAGGGAAAAAAAATGAGGAAATATTTCTGAAGGATGGCCTCTCAGATTTCCATTTTTATTTGTAAACTTCCATACTTGTACATCCTTATATCCTACAGGCTCAAGGGATTCTTGTTTTTAAACATTTTTAATAGCTCCTGGGCTGCAAGCCAGGATGTCAAGGTTATACCTTAATTATTTCTTTTTGGTGTTAAAAATAAATAAAACACACCTGCATCGATGCTGAAAAAAACCCAGAATATAAATGTTGAGGTGGTTTGGATGAGCCTGGGAAAATGTCCCCAGTTTTGTGGAATGCTCTTGCCCACAAAGAATGAAAATCTTCTCTAAACAAAGGGCATGGTGGTATGTTTGAAGGAAATATCCACGTTCATTTTATCCCTTTAAAATAATAAACACTTAGATGCTTTTTGTGATTTCCTTTGTCACTTCTGCTGTATTGGACTTGCTTTTACCTGTAGCATTAAGTGGATCACTTGTGCAATTAATCCTCCTGCGTGCTATGAGAATTGTCTGGCTTGGTTTTATTTTGCAGGTCTGTTTTGGTTTGGATTTTTTTGGGGCAAAGAATGGATTGTTTGGTTGGTTTTGATTTTTTGTTTTGTTTTGTTTGTTTGTTTGTTTGTGGGGGTTTTGTGCATGGTGTGTTTGATTTCTGTTTGGTTTTGTGTGTTTGTTTTTTGTGTTGGAGTTTGGTTTTCTTGTGGGTGGATTTTTCTTCCTATTTGTTTTGTTGTTGTTGTTTGTGTGTGTGTGTGTGTGTGTGTGTGTGTGTGTGTGTGTGTGTGTGTGTGTGTGTGTGTGTGAAATGCCTCAGAGACAGAGTTACTTACTTCAGGCAGGGAATTCTTTTGGTGATATTGAGACAGAATCATCAGTGTTGTCATGGCAAGGTTGTTCTGATACTCCTCAGAGTGCTTTTTAGTGTCTTTATTTTTTCTTCTTCCAGGCACAGAAAGTTAACTACCCTCTGCCAATAGTTTTAAACCAAGTATTGACAGTAACATGACCATGCTGTCTTTGAAGCCAGAGCTTTTCAGGCTGGATTTTGCATTTTACCACATTCAGTGCTTTTGCTGCAGTGGGAGACCGCCCTTCTGTGCTTTCCTCCCTTAGGTTAAAACCTGATTTTCCATTTAGAGTCCCTTTTCCCTCCCGGTGCACTGGCCAGCTGGTGGTTTTTTTGTTTGATTACATCTGCATCGGGACAGAACAAACTCCAGGGAGAGCAAGAGACCTTTCTCCAAGAAACTGCTGTTGTTAGTGGCATAAACTGTTCTTAAATGAACATGGGCAAGCAAAGGGTAGGAGTGGAAGTGCTGGAGTGAGGAACAGGCAGGAATTGGGCTGGAGAAGGCACAGAGGCTGAGACAGTGAGTAGCTTTGAGAATAATGTGCTTTATACCTTCTCATCCTATTTCTCCTTTTATAGGAAAGCATTTTCTTGCTGGCAATGTTATTTATTTCAAGATTTCTAACACTGAACTTCTGTCTTGTTAAACACAGATACACAGTTCAGATAAGTTTGAACTGCAACCAGAGGTGTGACTGCCATGGAATGGTTGGGGTTGGAAGGGACCATCACTTTCCACCCCCTGCCATGGGCAGGGACACCTTCCACTATCCCAGGATGCTCCAAGCCCCATCCAACCTGGCCTTGGACACTTCCAGGGATGGGCCAGCCACAGCTTCTCTGGGCAGTAGGTTTTGTTTCACCTCTGCTTTTTCTTTGGGGGAAAAAATATTCAGTTGAGGTAATTAAAGAGTTATAGAAAAATCCTTCTTTGAACAGTTTCAGAATTCAGGTTTCACATACTTGACTTTAGAGGAAATGGGTCATTTGAAAGTGCTGCAGAGAGGGTTAGTACCCCAGGCAGTCCAGATCCCTGCAGGAAGTCATATCCTGATGCCTCTGACGCCTTTGTTAGTGAGAAAGGGGTTATGTTACCATATGGATTTTTTCCCTGATCAGATTCTGTGCTGCAGTAGAAAGTTGATGTTCAAATCTCATCTTCTGCAGCATCTCAGGGCCTGTTGTCCTGGGTAACCTCAGATATGATGTGTCTGGAGTTGGTTTGTGTGGGGACAATGTACCTCTGAGGAGCACAGTCCTCTGAGCAGCATAAAGCTCGTGGTGGTGTGTGCACTGGTGCCAGGAGAGGAGCTCAGAGGATTTAGGGATCCATTTGTTCTGCAGGAAAAGAAAACACATAATTTAGGTGGAATTAGGGGCAGGGATCAAGGTAACACAGTTGAGTAAGGACCTGAATGGAATTGAAACACAGATGTGGCATTAAGGGAATTTCTCTCTCTCTGGGTGTTGCCTTTGTCTGTATCTCACATGTCTGTATGAGCAGGAAAAGCAAGAGGGAGCTATTGTGGCCAGCGTGTAAAAAGAGTGAGAGTTTGTGCTGGAAATGCCTTTTGGCTACTTGCACAGGAGTTTCCAAGTTCTGAAGTCTTCCCAGTTCCCATTAGGTTGAAGTCTGCACACACAGTCAGGAGTTTGCCCAGCTCTGGTTTTGGCTCACCACTGAGGAAAGGGGTGGGGAAAAGGCGCTGTGGCCTTTATAGTTGCATGCATTGATTTTAATGATTTGGTTTGGTTTCCTGCCTGTGATGACACTGCTAATCTGCCTTTCAGTTGTACGGAAAAATGACTAGTTTTATTCTGCTGCTGACAGGCAGTTCTTACCCACCTGAAAACTCTACCTGCTGGCACAAGTGGGTCCCAGGGAATCCCTGCCAGCTGCCTATGGCAAACAAATATTACAGATTTTAATGAGCAGTTCCATGCCCACATAAATCAGCTGCCTGGCAGTAACACACTCTGCTGTGCTGCTGCCCATCGGTTCAGAAGAGCCCTGACAAACTGGTGGGTCTCTTCCAACCCACAGATATCCTTATCCTGCAAGGACCAAGTCACCTGGTACACACTTTGCCACCATCACTAATTGGTAATGTGAAAGGAGTTTCTTGTATATTGGTGATAAATAAATCATCTGCCATATAAAGCAGATGATTTATATAGTTTATATAGTCTAGTTCAGACTCAGAACCTCCTTACAAAAAAATAAACAAGTTCATCAGCCACTTTCCAATATCAGATTTTCTAATCTCTAAGCCATTCCTAGAACCTTTCCCTCTAATTGATTTTATTCTTCTTGTGGTTGCATAAACTAATCATCTTCCAGAGTTTCTTTCTGCCTTTAAATAATTTCCTTGCTCCTTATTTCCCAAGAGGCTGCCAAGCAGAACATCACATTTTGCTGCAGTCAGTTTCCAGAAGTACAAAATAAAGCATCTGTATAAACAATACCACAAAGTATGTGATAGATGGTGTTCAGGGGGAATAAAATAAAACCAACTCCTACATTGGCAATCCTGTTACTGATGGCAGAGTTTTGTTATCTGTGTGAGCTGAGTTGCTGTGGTGCCTGTCAAGGGGAATTGCAGAGTTCCAGAATGGTTTGGGTTGGAAGGGACCTTAAAGCTCATCTAATTCCACCCCCTGCCATGGGCAGGGACACCTCCCACTGTCCCAGGTTGCTCCAAGCCCTGTCCAACCTGGCCTTGGACACTTCCAGGGATGGGGCAGCCACAGCTTCTC
>JAWWEU010000023.1:20187617-20208509 GCA_035583155.1 Acropternis orthonyx
GCCCAGAGAAGCTGTGGCTGCCCCATCCCTGGAAATGTCCAAGGCCAGGCTGGACAGGGCTTGGAGCAACCTGGGCTTGTGGGAGGTGCCCCTGGAAAGAGATATTCTTTGAGGTCCCTTCCCACCCAAACCAGTGTGTGTTTCTATGATTCTATGAAGTGCAATTGTGTTTAGAGCAGGGGGAGATTTGCATGGATACAACATTCAGACACTGACTCTCCTGACCTCACTCAGGCCAGTACTGCTTTTTGTTTATATTTGAAGGTGCTATTCAGTGCCTAAAGACTCTCTAATTTCATTCACATACTCCAAGCCACCATTCTGTGTGGCCACATACTTACTTTAGGATCTGTGCTCATCATGGAACCAAAATAACACTCTGACATTATCTTTAAAAGCAGATTCTCAGTGCCTGTGTAGAAGCAGTTCATAGGAAACCCACCATCTGAAGTCACCTCCTATTTATGTGTTGTACAGAAACACAACTAGTTCACACATGGATAATGCACCCAAAGAATGTCTCTCATTCTCTTCAGACCTACTGATGAGTGTGACCTCTGATCATAATTCATTTTCCAGAAGGACTGGAAACTGCTATTTAACTTACCTAAGTAATTTCTCATTCTTTCTGAGGCATGTCATTAGAAGACTTCCTTCTTAATTATAAATATAGGAAAGGGTGTGAAAAGGACTTGGACATTGATATATATGGGATTGTATGTTCCATTCAGGATCATTGTCTTTTCTATCATTAAAAATAAATCATAGCTTGTTCTAAACAATTAATTCAATTTCCTTTATTACAGCATAATTTAATTTCTCTTTGCCATGCATTTCCATAACATTATTGTTTTATTCTCTCTTCATAAAGCTGAATGAAGACATGTTTTCCTCCTCCCTTCAAGGTCCCCTTCTGTTTTCTCTCAGTGGAAACAACACACTGCAGACCATCCCCCTGTGATCAGTAGCACTGCTATCTGGTTTTTTGCCAAGCCTTGCCCATTGTCACTTTGTCCCCAGGTACAAGTACCATTTCCTTTGCTCTAGTCTGCTGTGTTTAATTTGTCTGATCTAGTCTCTTTCTTGGTTTTCTGTTCTGCAGCTCATTCAGCATGCAGATGTGTGTTACCTCAGCTGGGAGACAACAAGAATTTATCCCCTTGCTGGGGCAAGTTCCAGATTTGAGACACTGGGAGGGACGTGAGTGCTGGCAGAATGTATTTGAACTTCCCTGACTACCTGACTTGTGAAACCTGACCCACTGGACTCCTGGGGGCCTGTGGGTTGTGAGCACTTCCTACCTCTGCCCAGGTCCCAGCCATCAGCCTTGGAAGAACATTCATTTCCTGGTGGAAGCTGCTGTCAAACACTTTTGCTGTGAAATCTCATCAGCTTTCCAGGGGCAGCCTGATCCTCACTGGAGAAAACCTGCAGAAGGGAAAATGGAAGTGAGAGAGCTGGGCCAGGTGGCTCCATTTATGGTCTTCAGAACCTCTTTTTGAATTATTAGAACACTAGTCTTCATCCTTCCCCTTCTTGTCCATGAACTCAGATCCCAAGAAGTTCCCCAAATGCTGCCACTGGCCCCAGGTGTGTTCAGGAGGGCATAGCCTGGCTGAGTTTATGAGGAATGCTCTGTAATTTACAGCACAGGTACCTAGTCAAGCTACAGAGTTTTCTGAGAAAAGTCAGTGTTTGAGAAATTCCTCAGTTGCACTGAAAGGGAAAAAAATGAAACCACCAGGTTCAGCTCCATCATGGGATGTAAATTGCTACCAGTGAAAAAAGCATCTGGCTTCCTGTCAGTCCAGGGAGAGACAAAGGAGCCCTTTTCCATCTCTTCATCTGCACCAGTTGCATCCCAAGTCTTTCCTTAAGGTTCCCTGTCTCCATGACTCCCCTCGGGAGCCATGGCTTAAGTCCTCAACTGGACATGCTTATTTGCTTAGGCAGTATTTTAATTGCAGGCAGATTAGGAGCATGAGGCACTGCATATCTTGGCCCCGTTTGACTCTCTGAGCCATTGTAGTCTGTCACCCTCCACGCTCTGGCACTTCCCGGTGAGCCTTCTCTATTGCTGGGCTATCCTGAAGAGCCTACTGCATACAAGAGATGTAAACACTTAGGAAGCAAGTGGAAAATACCACTAGGAAACAATGGGAGCCCATTGCTCCTGGGGAAGCTGGGTATATTGTTACTGGGATCTTGCCCAATCCTTTTACTTAACCCTGAGCCATTTTCGGGGCTCCAGAGAGCTGCCTGAGGACACGAAGAACTGGTTCCCTGAGAATGCTCTACACTGCAGCATTACATCTGACAGCAACCCCACGTGTCTCCAGGGCTGGATCTCAGGAGAGAGCACTTTCTCCTTTTTGCTAAAGAGTAAGGCACATGTTTCTTTTTGCTGTGAAGAAAACACTCCTTTTGAAAGGACCCAGACTGCTGTGTGCTCCTGAAACAGCAGCACCAACCCTCTCAGCTGATTGCAAGGAACAGGAAGGGAGTTTTCTTGCAGATGTGGGGCTCTAACAGAGTTTTTCTTTATTTCAGCAGCAGTTCTATTCCCCTTACTCGATCTGTGTGTACACATGTGTGTTTCTGTTACTCTAGTCACACACACACGTGTGTGAACACAGATAATTTCCATTCCAATCCTGCTCTTTGCTGCCTGTCAGGTGCTCCCAGGGCTGTGCTGCAGGTCTGCAATCAGTGTGTGCCCACACTGGGCACCAGCAGCCTGGGCTGGGCATTGGGAGGCCCTCCCAGGAATACAGAGACAGGGGCAGAGCAACCCACCTGCTGTTCCCCAGGAGCTGCGATGTGTCTCTGTGATCCATCCATTCAGACCAAAGGCTCTGGGAAAAGACACAGTGACTGGAGATGGGGATACATTATCTCACTGTGTGAGACAGGAATGCAGTTACTTGTGATGATGCTCAGCCAGAAATAATCCAGTATTTGAAAGGATGAGGAACACCTTTGAATTCTCTATTAAATAAAAAAAAAAAAAAAAACCAAACAAACCAAAAACAAAAACAAAACCCACCAAAAAATAGAGAAACCCCAAACTAGTTCTCACTCACTCCCCAAGAATAGTTTCTCTTTGACTGTAACAGAATAGAAAAATATTTCATCTTTCAGTTGTGTAATCAGGACTGCTGAATCCATTGACATCTGTTTACCTCTCTCACATCATCTCCTCTGCTCAATAGCTGTCAGCCCAGCTGTCCAAGGTGACATAGGTGATGTTAACAATCACACCAAGGACTGTGTCTTAGCTTACACTGCCAGAGGTGTTTTGTGCACACCCTTCACACCCTGGGCATGGGGCATGGAGTCTGTTAGTGCTTCCTGGATGTGAGGTAGGAGACAAGAGGTCAGACAGGCAGGAAAGAGGTGATTTATGGTTCTGATGAGCCATCCATTACTCTTACCCAGCCCTCGCCTGGTTTCTGAGAGTGTGATACCTCCTGGCATTTATTAATACTCCCCCAACCTCCTCTAACGTCATCATTGAGCTCTGCTGCAACCATCAAGGGCCTGGACCTTCCTCCCACCCGCAGGAAAACACTTATCTCCCAGCCTTCTCCTCCCAAGGCCACAGTCAATGTCTCTCCCTGATTCGGCTGCCAAAGGATGTTCCTGTAGAAGTCTGCTCACGCCCTGTCACTTTTTTGTCTTTTAACTAAATATAACACAGATGATAACTCCACTGGCACAAGGTAAATGGCCATAATTTTTCTTTACAGAGCCTCTGGTTGGGATCTTGTGTTGGACTATGGCTTCAGAAAGGAGACACTTTTTCAGGTGTGTGTCTTGTTGCCATATAAATCAACCCAGTGATGCACTAAACACTTTCACATGAGTTGGATCTAATTTGTTTAAAAGTATGTATTTCTAGGTATTTATATCTGGTGCTATCTAGATCCATATAGCTCATTCCTACTTCATTCTCATGTGTTGAGAGGACTGGAACTCAAGGGAAAAGAGTTACTGCTCTGGAATACAAAATGTTTGCATACAATTAATACAGAGCAGTGGGTGCTTATAAAACATCTCACAAAGTGCTCTTAAATATGTCTCTTTGGCAGCTTCATTTGTGCTGTGCCCATAAACCCCTTCCCTTTCTCTTACCTTATAAAGTAAGTTTTGATGTTCAGTGTCCTTAGGCAGCTCCAAAGAGTGTGAGTTCCACCTACCAGACACTCCCACCACTGTGCAATGCTGCAACTAAAGGTTCCTTTGGCTCAAGGTCGAAAGCAAGCAACATTAGTCTGGGAGGTCAGGCTGGTGTAGCTGAAACCAAGCAATTTTTTGTTCCATTTCTGCCCTGGAAAACAGAATTTATGTGAAGTGTTGCTGCAAATGTGATTGCCACGTTCAAGAGAGTATCAGCTTAAATAGGAAACAGAGCCTGGACAATTTATGTGTTCTGGGGCACAGACAGGATCAGGCTTCCTGCAGAAATGTAAGAGCTGTGGGTAATTTTTTTTTTAAAGTTTGTTGTTCTGCAACCTGCTATTCAATGTCCTAAGGGATTTGTGAGGAAGTGAGAGGTACAGAATTCCCTCCTCTGTCTGGCTGCATTAAGATCCTCAATTCCCACCTTGAAGGAGAATGCTTCAAGTGCCACACCAGTCTGGGCAGGGGCAATCCTCACCACTCTGCTGAGCTCTGTGAGGCCAGGCAGGGGGAAGGAGTGAGCACCACTCTGAGGGAAGCTGGCTGGGAGGAGAGATCTCAGTCCCTGCTCCCAGGGTTGATTCTCTCCTTTCACTGGGCTGTGTGTCAAGCAGAACAGGAGCTCTCAGGACTCTTCCCTTACAGGTGAGTGCTCTAATCCCTGCACTGTACACTCGTCCTCCCTTGCTCTAATCACTTACATTTCCACCTCTGCTATCAACAAACTGCCCTGTTCAGGTTGCTGAGAATAAGGGGCCAGGTGTTTTCACTTGTAGAAAGTTCTGGGCTGTGTTTCTAAGGGGATACCACTTCCATCCAAAGCTTACTTGGGTGTTGTGGGAGAGCTGGGATTTAGGACATACTAAGCCGAGGTCTCACTGCAGTTATCAGCAACTATAAACCAAGCCTGCTGTTAAGCAGCTTCCCACTCAGTTGCTGGCTGAGTTTGAACAGGGAGTTTTTAAGCTTCTGTACCACAGACAGAATGTATGACCCCTCTTAGGGTTTTAGTTTTCACTCTGGGGATATGACTTTCTTCACTGCTGTGTCCTTTGGGGCCCTGTTTGACTCTAGGGGTGCTGTTGGGCCTTGTGTCTGCTCTGAAATAAAGCCCAGGTGCTGTTCCACAGCCAGCCAAGTTATTCCTGGCCTCAGAGAGACTCCTCTGCAGTCTCTTGTTTTGCTAGTGGCTAGTGAAAAACAATTTCACACCTCAACAGGCTTTTAATTTTCACAGTATGCCTAAGAACCTGCAGAGAGCTGTTTCTCTGCCCTCCAAGCTCACCAAAGATCAGCTACCTTGGGTGAACAGATCTTCCTATCTCAGTCATTGTGCATAATTATACACTTGTACACCCTCTAGTCAGAAACTCATGTTCAGCCAGCTCCAAAGAATCAAGGTCCTTGGAGAATTACTTAATTCACATTCCCAGTGTTCACTTTAAAAAGAACAAAACTGTATGTGTCTGATTCTTCTCATTATTTCATGTGTTTTCTTCTAGAGAAAAAGGAGTTCAGATTTTTTTCGCCTCTCAAAATACCACTGACAACACCCCAGAAAGCAAGAATTTCCCTGAGAAGGTGTTTCTTAGTGTGTTATTAACTCTGGAGCACTTACCCTGATGGAGGAATGAGAATTAATTGGCTGGTTATGAGCTGAGAATGCTGGCAGAGGAGATTCTTTGTCATGTCAAAGGTGATAAGCTCTGATATATTGCACAGGGCTGCAACAGAGGGTTTGGGGCAAAGAAGCAGCGATTTGTGCAGCAGTTGTGTCCTTTGAAGAAGAGGAATGGTTTCATACATGCACACTGCTTCCCTGGCTTGTGGGAAGGTTTGCAACATGTGCTACACAACCCGGGCACAACACTGTTATTGCTGGGGCTTTAGGGGACAGGAGAGTCCACAAACATGCAAGTTAAAGGGCTTATGTTAATTTGGCTTATTCTCGGCGTTGAAAGGCTGTGTGGATCCTGCCTCCCATGGATAAACACTGTCTTCTTGTTCAGGCAGGCTGCCCATCTGCCGTTATGTAACCCCAGCCTTAGAGCCTGGGTGAACCCATGCAAAAGGAATATGAACTCACCTAATCCTGCTTCTGCCCCTCCTAAAGGGATCTGGGGATTTGAACCCCTGCTCTGCTGGGAATGGAGTCCTGGGAATGCTTTGTGCTGCCCTTCACCGTGCCAGGGCCAGCCTTAGGGGCTGGTACTGCTTCCCTAAATCCCAGGAGCCAGCCCCAGATGAAAAGAAACAGGAGGGTAGCACAGAGTAGCCTAAGGGCAGGGAGGCCAAATATCTGGAGCAGCTGAGAAATGAGCCTCTGGTATAAAGGTTAACTGATCACAAAGAGGAGACAGGAGCATCTTAAATCTCTACCTGAACATGGGATCTGAACATGCCTGGAAAGCACGAAACTCATGTGAGAGAGACAAAGTGGTTGAGCAAAATAGAGGGTGTTTTTCTCTGTAGGCAATCCTCACACAAAAGAATTTACCTTCCTTTTTGACAGTAAGTACCAACCCTGGGACACTGAGGGGAAGCAAAACCATGTGACGGTCACAAATCTTCACTGTGTAGCTTTAGATGAAAAGAAATGTAGATAAAACAGTCATAACATTGCAATAGTCTTCTCAGCATTAGTATTCCTGGGAAACACAAAATTGAACTCTTTGGGATAACTCCTGCCTTGCTAACAAGCAAATTTTGACAGTAGTGACTGGGTTGCAAACAGCTCACCTGCTTCACTATCCCTCAGGAAGGTGAGGACTCCCAGTGAAGCTTTGGGCATGTTTTAATAGACCACTTCAACGTGGAGACACCTTGGGTGCAGTCCAGGTAGGTGAGACATTATAGTAACAGGTATTTTTTCACCAAAAAAAATGAAATAAATTTTTTTGGTGCAAAGTTTTGGAGCCTTGACCACTTGTTTTCAAATGGATTGTGAGCATGGTTCGAGTTTTTGTTTCCAAAACTGCAGATGTCACAAGAAAATAGCCCACGGTGAATGCTGACATGGAACCTGATAAATCCACCTAAGAGTGTGCCTGTGGGTTTGTATTTTCCTGGCCTCTTTATAGATAATTTGATATTTATATTTTCCTGGCCTCTTTATAGATTCTTTGACATGAAATTGAAGATTCATTGATGAAAACCTACTGAACTCTCTCCACCCAAGAGCTGACCAGCAATCAGCTGTGTGGGCATGAAGAAGGGATGGGACCTAAGAAGGGATGAGGCCTAAGAAGGTGCAATTCAAGAATCTTTTCCGAATTTGCCCTGCTCCAGTTTTGCCCAGTATCTTGCATGTTTCCTCTCTGGTGAGGAGCAGATACGCTGGGGAATGCTCTGTCCCTCAGTTAGAGTGCAGGCAGCGAGCACAGGGCTGCCCTTTCCTCTCTGCTGTTGGGACCCAGCTGAGAACACTTCCGTGGATTGATTTGCAGGGCTCTTTATGTTTAGGAGTAGCAAGGTTTGACAAATGATTTGCTTCCCCCGCTGGCTTTATCAGTAAAGCTGTCCTAGTTTGACTGAGTGCCAAGCTGTTTGTCGTAATCCCGAGTGATGGGAAATGGACCAGAGACATTCTGGTTGAATGGGTGAGAAGATTCACTCGTGAACTAGAAGACACTAATCAGTACAGAATCTGGAACTTGCAGAGTAATTATGGTTTGTGAAATCCACACAGATTATAGTTTTTTACCATTATATTAAAAAATTCCGTGTTCCAATTGTCTGGAGGAACTAATATTAAAGATCAGCACAGCTTTTTGGAAGTTTGTCATAATAATAACAATAATTAAGATTATTGTTATTATGAACAATTATTAAACCTTATTCAAGATGCCTCCAATCTCTCTCTCCACATCCACTTGTGGTAAATGAAAGGAATAATTTTGCAGGTGGTTATAACTAATTTTAGTAACATAATTATTAATTCCTTTTTTTCCTTCCCCTTTTTTGCACAACTGTGATTAATCATTAAATAGCGAGTGTTTAAACATTCCCTTTGGAAAAAAGTGTGTCATGTGGTGGGACAGGAATGGGAAGCTGGTGCCCTGCTCCCTGTTCCTTATTGTGCTTTGTATAATCTTGGTTCTGGGCACAACAGAAGTTTACCCAGAACAACAATCCTGTTGGTGTGCAGGTACTGAAGGCATTTCCTGAGGGCTCCCAGGGATCAGGCAAATGTTTTAATGTTCCCAGCTAGAGCCAAAAGCTGCCCTCTCTTTATAGTGAGCTGTGTGAGTTCACAGAAACTCCCTCTGCTATTTCAGTCCCTCTGATGACACTGAGCTCATGGATTACTCTTTGGGCCCAACCGAGACCTCACCTGGACGAGTTCAGGACCACAGAATATTCTGGGACCCACAAGAATCATCAAGTCCAGCTTTTCAGTGAATGACCCATACAGGGATTGAACCCACAACCTTTGCACTGTTAGCACCAAACTCTACCCAGGTGAGCTCCTCTCAGGTTCAGTGTGCTCTTATGGAGGACATCTTGAACATCAGTTGATTGAAAGGGAAATATTCAGAAATAGGAGGTGAAACAAGAACAGATTTTGACCTATTTTAAGATTTTTTTTCATTTTTTTAGTACTGACCACTGCTGTGGTGTTGGAGAGGCCTCCACATATGAGCAGTTAGACTGTAAGGTATATGGAAATCTGACTTCTTTTTGGATATCTGTTGCCATGCCTCTGCCATGCTTCTTGTGTGTGCTTCCTTAGTGGCATTTGATCAGTTAAAACCCTGAAGACAATCTTGCCCGAGACATCCACTGTCTGTGCAAAAATCTTGTTTTCACCTGTGCAACTGTGAACATGTTTTATAAAGCTGTGAGTTCTTGGGCAGGCAGGGGTGGCCAAGGTATGGCCACTCCCTTTTGGAGGGAAGAGCTGCACTCTGAGCCAGAAATAAGGTTTGGGGATTATCTAGACTTTCTGTTCAGAACATTCAATAGGTGCATGTCTGTGTTCCATAAAATGAGCAGAAATGATGGCCTGTTGCATTAGAACAACCTCTGGGCACATGAGTTTTTGTGTCTGTTTTCTTCTCAGTCTCAACTTCATCTCCTCTCCTCTTGCCCCATGTTTGCCCCAAGTCCCTGTCTCTGTTGTTTTAGTCACTTCAGTTTTTACCAAATAGCTTCTAAAATCCAAAATATGAAGACAGACAAGGGAGCTGGGACCAGAACCATGTCTAGCCCTAATGTCTCCAAAGGGAGTATGGTGACAAGAGGTTGGCCACATCTGAACCTTGAATTACATCCCACTCAGTGTCCCTTCTATGGGCTGACAGTGGCCAAATAGCCAGTTTTTTAGGGAAGGTGAGGGATATGGCCTTCAGCCCTCACTGGGAGACAACTGAGCTTGTATCTTCCCTTTTTCAAGACCAGGTTACTGTAAAAATAATATCCACTAGTGGAACTTTACGGAAGTTGGTACTTACTTTGTAAGGAGTGTAGTCTTGTCTCTGTGCTTATGCACCCCCCTAATAACCCCTGCTCTCACAAGTGTCTTGCATGACCCAGGCAGTGAACCAGTTGATTTCAGGTCTTGATTAGGTGCAGGTCTCAGTGCAGGTCATTGTGGGTTTGTGCAGAGGGATGAACCTCCAGGGAGCCTTATCCTACAAAAATACACTTGCCCTGGAATTGAGGCAACTGGTGTTTGGCAGAAAGAAATGGTCCCCACTTTTATCTTTAGACACTAAAATGCCACTGTCTGCATAGGCTTTGAATGGAGAGAGAGTAGCAGAAGCTGGAAGGAAAACCAGGGCATGGAGTCTTCACATTCAACTGGTTTGCTTTGTGCACTAAGATCATTTGGAAGAGGAGGGTGTCAAATGCCCCCTGATCCTTGTGGGTCCCTCCCAACTCAGAATATTGGGTGACAGTCTGTGGTCAGCAGAGTACCAGTTTGTACCCTCTGCCTGTGGACTGAAGGCTGCTGTGGGTGTTTTTTGTTCACAGTGCTGGGTAGTATGAGCTCAACAACCTTGTGAGCTCCCAGTGAAAGTACCTCCTGTCCACACCCATTATTCTGCAGAACAAATCGATACTCTCCTAGGCTTTGCCAAAGTGGAACAAAGGCCCTGTGCTACTGGTGTAGAAATAATTACCATTCACCCACTTGCTGTGTCTGAGGGAATTATGCAGGTCCTTTAACCCAGTTCTCAGCAGGTAAAATATCCCTAATGGCAAGAGACAAACTAACATGGGCTGCTCTCTTTGCATGTGCTTTTCTTTAATCATAAGAAAATGGGTATTTGGAGAATTAGAAATTTCACGGTGTCATAAAGACTTGAAAATGAGATTTAGAGGTTTTAAAAAACAACAAAAAACAATAACAACAAAAACAAACAACCACAACCACAACGACAACAACAAAACCAATGCAAAAAAACTACAAAAAACCCCCATAAGTCACCTAACCTTATTATTTAGAAACCAACTCGCTCGCAGTCAAATGGGGGTTGTGAGGCCCTGAGAAGCTGTGGCTGCCCCATCCCTGGAATGCCAGGTTGGACCGGGCTTGGAGAAACCTGGGCTAGTGGAAGGTGTCCCTGCCCATGGCAGGGGGTGGCACTGGATGTAATATTAGACAGAAAATGGCTGCAGGGGGAAAACACATCAGAAGGTTAACCCACAGGTTAAAAAACAGTATCTGGGAGTGACAGAAGAAATCCTGAAGAAACCCACCTGTATCAGGTAGAGTAGTGTTGGAGAGAAGAAAACAAACAAGTCTTGGCTCTGCAGGGTCTGACATGGGCAAGAGAGAGCAGGTGAAGGGCCAGCTGGGGGGAATCCAAAGCTCAGGGGTGAGTCACCTGTCTCTGAGGTCAGCCCTGCACATGGAGCCTGGAGAGGATGGCATCCCTCACCCCTCCTGCTCCAGTCTGCTGCCAGTGGTAATATTTCCCATCCATGTGCTCATGGTGTAAAATCCACCAGCCAGCCCCTGTGCAGTGGCAACAGTCAAGTGGTGGCCACATGAGATCTGCACATGGGTAGAATTTGAGCTCATCCCTCTGCTATAAAACACGCTCCTTCTAGGGGAAAAAAAAAGAATTTCAGAAGAAGAAAATAGTGGAATTTTTATTCTAAGTCAAAATGTGCCAGTAATGCTTAGGAAGGATATTTACCTGGTGTGCCCTGTGCGTACACAGAGTCCCCTGCAAACCTCTCCTCTGTGTGCTGTGAATAGTGAGGCCACAGCACATGTCACCAGGTGCATCCCCAAATGCAGAGCACAGGACAAGCCACTTTTGG
Organism: Acropternis orthonyx; assembly: GCA_035583155.1. NCBI lineage: Eukaryota > Metazoa > Chordata > Aves > Passeriformes > Rhinocryptidae > Acropternis > Acropternis orthonyx. Next base: position 20,199,075 of record JAWWEU010000023.1, read on the forward strand.
AAAATGCACTTTTGCAATCCCTTTGAAAGGGTTTAGGTGAGAACAGACATTTCTTCCAACATGAGGTTGTGCTTTGTAAGAGTAACCCATGGCCAAAGGCTGTAGTTCCTTTGGCATCAACAGCTGATTTACTGCACTGATAGAGTCACAGAACCATGGAATATCCCGAGCTGGAAGGGACTCACAGGGATCACTGAGTCCATCCCCTGGCCCTGCACAGGCACCCCAACAATCCCATCCTGTCCCTGAGTGTTGTCCAAACCCTCCTGGAGCTCTGGCAGCCTTGGGGCTGTGCCCACTGCCCTGGGGAGCCTGCTCAGTGCCCACCACCCTCTGGGGGAAGAGCCCTTTCCTGATATCAAGCCTAAGCGCCTCCCCTGGCATGACTTCATGCCCTGACCCAGCTTCCTGCCATATATCTCCAAAATAATTCAGAAAGGTTCAGTTAAAATCAGTCTTCATTGTGAGGCTTTGAAAATTATACCTGCAAAGTGATTTAACTTCGTCATGAACTTAATCAGTGTTGAGAAGCATTTATCTCAGAAATTCTCTTTTTATTAACAGTTCATTATGAAAAATATTCTATTCTCTTTTTACAAATACGATAATTTCAGCAACTGAGACAAACGTTTTGGTTGTTGCTTTTTGTTTTGCTCTGCCTTGACCTATCCTCCAGTTAACCCCCAGTTAAACCACTGGAGGGCAGGATGGAAACAAAGAAAAGCCGTTTCCAAAAGGGGACTCTCCCCGGTGCACAGATTTGTGTGTGCAGGACATATATTTTCGATAACCTGCAGCCCCACTTGTAGTCACTGGGATTAAATCCTCAAACAGTAAAATCTTAGAAGAAAAGTTTTATTATTTTGAATAAAATTCTGATGAGTAAGACTCCTTGAGCAGTCAGGTTATATTACTGCAGAAGAAACAACCCCAAATTTAAAACCAGGAGCATCTCTTAGACAGCAATATGAGCACAGGCTTCAACTGAGTGGTGGCATCACAGACAGCTTTTGGGAGTCAAAAATTGGTGCCTGTCTCGGAAATTCACTTCATTTTAGTAAAACGTAAAAGCTGGACAAATTAATTAGTTTCTCTAGCTGCATAAGTAAAACCACTGTTGTATATCTTGCTATAAATACCAAGCTTGTCATATCTTTGATGCAACTGTCCCAGTACAGCTGTAAGAACTCTCTTGTCTCCATGCATTTGCTTATTTTTCTGTCTTATTGTTCCAGTTATTAATAAGTAAAAAGATTTAGGTGCTGACTGAAGTGACTTGGTGAGTTGTTGGGGGGCAGTTTTTTGTGGATTTTCTTTGTTTGTGCGGGTTTTTGGGTTTGTTTTTTGTTGTTTTTTTTAAGGAAATCTCTTCTGCTCAGCAGCAGTGACACGATTAAGAGCACTTAGCAAAAACTCAGCAGCAGCTCAAAGAGTCTGGCAACATGAAATGACACAAAGGAGTGAATGTTCCTATCACTGCAATGAGTTAATTGCTACAAATGAATGTCCCCAACATCTGTTATTGATCCTCACCCCAACAAAACTGATGGGAAGAGTAGCCTTTGAAGAGGATGCACTAACCTTAACAGTGCTTGTGGTGGAACAAGAAGGAACAGCATTCACAGAGCATTTTTGGCTGGTGAAGTGCCACTAATTCAGTGTTGTGGTTGTCACTGCCCAGTGAGGACAGGCTGGTCCCTGCATCGTGCTTTGCACCAGCCACGGGGACTCCTGCATTTGTTGTGGTGCATTAGAGCTACATTTTGGGATTGTTTTAATGCCATGTAAAAGAGCAGATGCCAGTGGGCCTGCAATGTCCAGCTGTGATGGGAAAGCTGTGGATATTTATCTGCAGTGCCCCAGCAGCTCCTCAGCAGTTAATAACCAGCTGGTGCCCGCAAGCACAGCTCTGTTGCAAGTCCAGCTTCTGCCCTTGCTCCTAACACTGTCTTGAATGAAGTAGAAAGAAGCTGAGGCTCAGCTAAGCAGTAAAGTGGATAACAATAAAGGCATCTTTACCTCTATTAAAAAAAAAAAAAAAAAGAAAGGATTTGTCTAGACTGGGAAAATCAATGGGGTTAGTAGGTGCCTCAGGTGATGAGTGCAATAACATCTATTTGAGCAGCACATACATCAGAGACAAAGCTGGTCCCACTGGAGAGCACTTCCCGTGGTCCCAGGGAGCAGGAAGGCAGGCTGTGACTTCTGGCAGCTTTATAAGACCTTAACTAATTTATTCTCTAGGCAATGTTTAAAATATGTGAGTTAAAGTTTGTGAATTGACCTATTTTCAAGTCCCACCTACTTTCCTGCCAGCTCTCCATGCAGGTTAGTGACCCAGCGTCTTCCCTGAAGTTGCTCCACTATTTTGCCCCGCTTTGATCTTAGTGCAGGTGAGGTGTCAAGAGGCAGGAAGACAGGTCAGTCCTAGTGAAAATACATATCCTGTGTCTTACCTGCCTGCTTTTGTTTATCTCCAAACAGACCTGGACAGCTCTTAGAGAGGCTCTCAGGAGCTCTGGTTGTGTCTTGTCAAGGCAGTGTGGAGGCAAATGCCAGGCAAGGAGATAACTTGATGAAATGCTTGATGGCTCAGAGAAGCCCCACACTGCACCTGGCTCCACATTCAGGTGGGGCTGGGGCTGCTGTCCCCAGGCATGAAGCAGCAGCAGCACACACAGTCACCAGAAGGCACAGCACGTATTTCTGCCTCTCAGCCCTGTTGGCCAGTCTTGCATTTTCGTTTTTCTGCTAACCCTGTGTTAGTAGTTTACGTGTTAATTTTTTTTTTTTTTTTTTCACAGAAGGTGAAAGCATATTTTTGCCAGCCAGAATGGAAATCCTGCCTCCATTCTTAGCAACCTGACTGTTTTTTACAAACCAAGAACACCAAGTGAGTAAAGCAATGTGTTTTCCTTGTGGTGAAGACAGCATTTAGAGTACGGAACAGCTATTAAAGACAGCAAAAATATGCAATTTTGATGTTTTCCAATTTTTATTATGGTAGACAGGTAGTTTCATGTTTGAGATAAGCCTATCTGTAAGTGAAATAATTACTCTTTAATTAAGATAATTACGAAAACAGGAATGTAAATACTCAGGTTATAGTATGCCTCAACATTTTTCCTTTCACATTATCCACAAACTTATCTTGCATACCTAAACCCTGTTTTCACTTGATGGTTACAACAGCATATGCTCAAAACTGAAAACAGAGTAAGCAATTAAACTGTATGTAGACTGTTAAGTTTAATAGCTGAGAAAGACTTTTTGTTACCATTTTCCTAATTTCTTCCATCCTTATCTTTTAATCTTATTTTCTAAGGAACTGGTGGGATTCTCCCCCTGTCTCTGATACTGAGCTTATTTCCAGCTAGATTGGGTCCAGGGGCAAGGCTTTTAAACTTCCTTCAGGTTTCACAAAACTACCTGGTCAGAGGCTTCACTGGAAAAGGCAGTACCAGAGCATGAATATTTATTAGAGAAACAGGTGGAAAATGTTCTGAGTGCCCCATCTTCAGGAAAAGCTCTGTATTTTGAGACCACAGAGTCTCCAACTATGAGCCAGCACTCAGGGGTCAGTCAAGCTGCAGTAGTTCTGCTACTGGGAGAGTGAATTATGTCATCTCTTCTGGTAAGTCCTATCAAACTATGAATATCTAGTGTGGCTTATTAATATATACATCTACCAAACACAAAAATGCAACAGCAAATTTACAGTATTATTCTATTCTGACCAAAGAAAAATTAAGAGAAAATCAACTCTTTGCAGTCCCAGAGCCTGTTATTTCTAAGCTCATTCCTGTTCACTACACAATAGTGAACAAACATTATTACAGAATTATGGCTGTTCCGTGATTTTATTTTATTATTTTTTTGTAATCAAAAGGGACTCATGCATATGGAATTAATGGTCTAGAGAAATACTCATATGCCCAAGTGGTCTCTTGTCTCTTTATGGAAGCTCCTTTCTCTGTGTCTGTGCTGCAGAGAGGCCCGTGGGGTTCCTGTTTGAGTCTCACAGTGCTGCTCCCTGTTAATAATAACCATTTCTCTGAGTAAGTTGTTTAATTTTCTCTGTCCCCCTTTCCTGAAGTGTATTTGACACTGCAGAACTTGACCTGGAGGATCAATCCATGAGTCCACGAAGCTGTGATTTCTGGCACAGTCACTGAGGTGCTGTAGGAGAGTATTTCCAAATACTTGGAAGCTGCTGTTGCACATTCATAATGTTCTATTATCACAGTTTGTTGTCTCTGTGCTCTGTCTGTGCTTGTTTCAGACAAATATAGTAGCAGTTTGGGAGCTGCAGCTCCAGTGCCAGGATCTCTGCTGTGCACGACGGGTGGAGGAAATCCCTGGGTCTCCTGGGCAAACGTGGTGCTGTAAATGAAAGCTCTTTGGCCCCAGGGAGAACCAAACAAACAACCAGAAAAGCAAAAAGGAACACTTGGATCACTTTTCAGTGTCAATGTCAGCCCATGTTGCTGCCCCTCACCTCCAGCTGTTTGCTGCTCTGCTGAACTACAGGGACCTGAACAACACCTGCTGGATATTGAAAGACACCAAATGAATCTGGAGGGGATGCTGAGTGCCCTCAGTGCCCATTGAAAAGGGAGACAATCACGTGGAGATAAGAGATCTGAATACCTCAAAAATCCACAGTTATCTAATGGCTTCTTCAAACTGGGAAACTCAGGTCATGATCAAGGTGTAAATTCCATGAGCAGAATGTGTTCTCTAGGAGCTCAGTCCCTGTGGGAAGAGCACTACAGTTCTGGGAAATGGAGGTGCCATCAAGTCTGGACAACCCTTTGACCTCAAGGTCTCTCTCAGCATAGATGGAACAGTAGTTTTGGCCACATCACACAAGTGCCAACACTTCAGAACCACTGCATGGCCACCCTGAGTGCTGTCAAACATCACCTGGGACTGGACCAAGTCAGTGAAGATTTCCCTTGACTTCAGGGGTATTTGGATTAGGCTTTAGGATGACATTAGCTCTTTCAGTTATTGATGTATTAGTTTACTGGAAAATGTTAAAAAGAACTTTCTTTAGAAAACCATTCCAGCACTGTATTTGATTGTAGGCAAAATGAGCAAGTATTCCAGGTTTCCAGAGGTTCTGACTCTAGGAAGTTCCTGGTCTGATTACTGCTCTGTTGAGGGTAGGATGTTCTTGAACAAGGTACAACAGCGAATCCAAAATCATTCTCTGAGGCTTCAGAGGCTTTTAATGTGCTAATTTATTACGGAAGATGATCAGATGCTCTTTCACTAGAACAGTCTTCATTTAGACTCAACACTAAGCCAACTGTTCATGGGAGCAAACTGGCCATCCTAAGCTTCGTAAAGAAAAGGAGAGAAATCACAGAATTCCAGAATGGTTTGGATTTGAAGGGACCTCCAAACCCATCTCATTCCACCCCCTGCTATGGGCAGGGACACCTTCCACTAGCCCAGGTTGCTCCAACCTGGCCTTGGACACTCCCAGGGATGGGGCAGCCACAGCTCCTCTGGGCAACCTGTGCCAGGGCCTGCCCACCCTCAGAGTCAAGAATTCCTTCCTAATGTCTAACCTAAACTTACTCTCTTTCAGCTTAAAGCCATTCCCTCTTGTCCTGTCACTACGTGCCCTTGCCCAAAGTCCCTCTCCAGCCTTCTTGTAAGCCCCCATTTTACTTAATTCACTTGTATATGTGTTAGTTAATTCCTAATGATCCCCACTGGACCATTATTTGAGTTTGTCAGTTATTTATATTTAATTCTTACAGTCTAAGAATTGCTGTCTTTCAAATGGGAAGTATGTGGACTATAATTACAACCCAGCAGATTTTTAAAGTGTCACTCCTTACTGACTGGGCAGTTTCATTTCCTGTCTAAAGGAGCCTGACCTCAGCTGTGACTTTGGCACTGAACACCAGAACTCCTGAAGCCGCCTCTTAAAAACTGCTACCCAGAAATGTTGTCTCAAAGTTCTATAATTTGACTTATGTAGTGTCTTCAGTGGTTTTGTCAAATCAGATTGCACTACAGAACATAATATATTCTTTTTTAAACATGAGTTATTTTTTGGATGTAATAATTCATATTTATTTATTAAAAATAGCTACTTAAGTTCCCTTAGTGCAGCAAAGAGTTTGAGGATTCATTTTCAAATTTCCAACCCTCAACATTCCATGTCCCGAAGGCAATCAGTAATCCACGTGTGTGTTTATATGATGCCTGTATTTATAGCAAGAGAGCCCTGTTGAGCCAATCTGATGAGCTTTTGGGGGTTGACTTTAAAAGTGTGAGGGGTTGGCAATACCACAAAAGCAGCAAATGAATCGTATCTGTCGAAAAGAGTTTTTACATCCAGGACAGTGCTTTGCTGGGCTGTGAAAGGGCTGGTTGGTTTCCCCATGAGATCAGGAGTGTTAACATTTTCTGTTGCCAGCACCTCCAGTCTAGGTGGGCTGGTCTAGGCTGGCTGTCTGGCCTAGCAGAGAACACGTCCCCACCGGGTGTCAGAACCCCAGCCTGCTGCTCCCAGATGTTCTCTGACGTTCAGTAAATACCAGGGCTTGTCAGCACGTGCCCAAGGGAGGAATGAAGGAAGGGGGAATCTTTTCCAGATCAAGATAATCCTCACAAATTTCAGGGACAGAATTCTTGAAAACCAAGTGCTGTGGAAAATTAGAACCTAAGCTTTTTTTTTTTAATGGAAATTTGAATCAGAGGAGAGAACCTGAATGCAAAGAACAAGGTGCAAAGTTAGTTGTGCAGCCTCCTAACCTACATATCCAGACAGACAAACAGGGCATATATAAAAGCAGACAACAATTCAAAATGAATCCAGCTTGGTTGAGACTACCAATTCTTCAGTTATAAAGGCAGTTGAGCGAGTTTTGTAAGGCAGGTGGTTCTGGATGCTGCATGTAGAGCACAGAAATCCTAATTTAACCATTACTGTGATTTCTAAACAGCCTCTTTACTGACACTCTTGGCAAAGTTGCCAGGCAGAGAATGACACCCAAGGCGTGTGGGCCATGCAGTGGCACTTTCAACTCAGTGTTGGGACTGCCAAAACTCCACTTGGTTAACTTTACCTCTCCTGGGTGTCCTCTGAGGGTATAAACCAAAAAGCTTCACATTTTAAGGCTCTTACTAAACCAGAGACTGAGCATATTTTTTGTGAGGTCAGCATTGTTTTGCCCTGAATGATCTAAATCAATAAGCTTGATGCCTCTGGCAGGTATTGATCGTTTTAAGACTTGTTAAAGAAGGAGTCTCCTGAAAGTAACACCCAAATCCTCTTTCAAACTACTGTATTTTCACTTCTTTATGTTATGATCCTTTTATTTAATGGAAAAAAAGCAAACCCAAATAGTGTCCCGTCCCGTCTCCCCCCTCCCCCAAATCAGACACCTAAGCTGGACATCAGTATCATTACTATTGTTCTCTCTTTTATACACCTTGTTTTCATGCAATTGAGACTGTGACAGTGCAGCCAGCTTACCCCTTTGCAGCAGGTTCACTTTCAGTTCAACAGGATAATTGATCAGCAAGGGTACAGCAGGCAGGTGGGAATAGCCTGGAATTTGCCTGAAAGGAAAAAGGATTAAAGAGACCTGGGTGCATGTGTTGGACTGCAGCTCCCTTCCTGCTTGCAGCTTTGCGGTGGTGGTGTGATTGGTATCTCACTGCTGCAGGGTTGCCTTTAAACAGAACACCAGCATGGCCCAGAAACTCACTTTCACAGTCTGGTTGGGATCATTTATTTTACTTCAATTGAATGTCTCTCCAGGTGTTGGTGGTAAATGTATAGAACTTCCTGTTCCTTGATCAGTTTGTGCTTCTGCTTCTGTTTCTTCCAGCTTTCATCTGGAATTAATCCTGCACTGTGTGGTTCAGCTTTATGGTCCTTCAGCACACCTTCTTCATGGTAAATGAGGAGAATGTCAGGCTAGTTATTCTTGGTCATACCTGGTACCCAGTGCAGAACTGGGATAGACTGTGGTTACCATTGGTTACTGACCAGCACGTTTACCAAATGCATGACCTCTAACAGGGATTTTGTGATTCTCTTGGATTCTATTCCCTGAGGGGTCCTGGTTCCCCTTGGGAAGGTGTGCAAGTTGTTTTCCTCTATATGCTTCAATTTTCTTGTTTGTGAACTGGGATTCCATATGAGTCTCCTCTTGCAAAGTTATTATTCCACTGTTGCCAGCAATAGTCATGCCCAGCAGAATTGAGTACTGATTGCTCCTTCCTATCCAATCTCTCCATGTTGTATTTGGGGAGTAAGGCTTTTGCCATTGTATCTTTTGTGATAGCACAGGAGATGAGAGTCAGATCATACCCTACAAGGGCAAAAATTGCTTGGGCCAGGAAACACTGGGAGTAGATAAATCCAAGGAAATGCTTTGAATTTCCTTATCAGAGGAGTGGCATTGCCTTTGTCTCTCTGAGCAGGGTGGAGCCCTGCTAATCTCTGGAGTGTCTCAGATCCTGGAGGGAGAACACATAAATTCCAGGTATTGCAGGAGGGATGGTGGATTTAGGCAGAATTTGGGTCCTCAAACTCCACTTTTATGCCAGTGTTTCCTCCACTAAAGGTGTGTGTGCACAGTAAGCTGCTCTAGCCCTTTCCCTTCCCTGCTGCCCCAATTCAGGACTGCAGTGGCAGCAGGGCTGGCAGTGACAGCCAGCTCCAAGCACCACCACCCCGTGGGGGGAACAAGGGAATGATGCCAAGAGGCAAAGCATTGATTAATGGGCTTGAGAATTAATCCTTTCTTTTTTTGTGTGTGTGTGCCTGGTTGGGAAATGATTCAAATCATATCCCTTGTAGATTGCATATTTAATAATATGATAGGGAATACATGTAATGTAAAACAAAGTTTAGAGATATATTAGTAAGTAAATTGATGTGTTCTGCAACCTTTGTGTATTCCCTTAAATACCACATGGTTTTACAGTTCACAATTTACATTCAAACATTACAGACGTTGTGAATGTAGCTTTGTACAGCTTAATGAGATGTGATATTTATGTGCTAAATTGGAATGCAAAACCCACCCTGGCTGAGCTGAGCCATCCTCACACATTGTGTGGACATGAGGTGGCCAGATTACAGAGTTACAGCTCAGCAGGCCCAGCCCTCTGCCCTTTGATCTTATCTGGTGTGTCAGAGGGTGACAGGCTGTGTCAGGCCAGCCCGAGGTCAGTTGAATCTCCTGAGGTAGAGGGAAGGATGGAGACACGCAGGCTGTGGTTCAGGGCAGAGGGGAAGCAAATGGCACCTGGGGGAGTTGCCTTTTCAACCAGAGGTCTGTTACACACAGAGACCTCATTGCAGTGACAGCTTCTTCAGGAGGGACAGAGGAGGGGCAGGCACTGATCTCTGCTCTGTGGGGAGCAGGGACAGACCCAGGGAATGGCCTGGAGTTG
>JAWWEU010000023.1:20216236-20254035 GCA_035583155.1 Acropternis orthonyx
GGTTCAGGTTAGATATTAGAAAGAAATTCTTTACAGAGAGAGTAATCAGGCATTGGAATGGCCTGCCCAGAGAGGGGCTGGATTCACCATCCCTGGAGGTTTCAAACTGAGATTGGACGTGGCACTGAGTGCCATGATCTAGTAAACAGACGGCAGTTGGGCGAAGTGTTGGACTCTGTGATCTCGGAGGTCTTTTCCAACCCAATCTATTCTATGATTCTATTCTATGATTCTCTGAAGGAAATTGCTCCTGCTGCAGGTTGCTGAGTACTTGGTGGGCACCATGGACAAGAAGGAGAGTTAAGTGCCTGCTTACGTGGTGCCAACTTGGTGTTGGTTTCTTGCTTCTTGTTGGAGGAGCTGCCTGCAAGAGATGGGCCTGAAATGCACCATCTTTACACCAGAATTCCCCCAATTTTGAGAGGGTGCTACAGCCCATGGTGAGCTGTGTGTGCCTTCGGTGCCAACTCCACTTCTGCCAGTCTCCCCCAGCTCCTTTGGTGGCACTTTGTATTAGCAGTTTGACATAGTTGCCTTTTGGTTTGTCTCAACAATCCTGACCCTGTTGGTTCTCAGCTGAGACTCAAATACAACCCAGCCCTGTGACCTGGAGGCAATCCCAGGTATGAACCTGCTGCCCTGCGTGGTGTTAAAGGTGAGGGTGGGCTGCTGAGCAAACTTTGTCCACTCAAGAACTGGTGAAACAACCACTGTGCACCTCTCCTGGACAGAGGTGTCAGAAGAAGCCCTTCATGGAGCACAGGTTGTACCACTGCTCCAAATCACCTGGGCTGTGCTGTACATTCCTGAGCACCATCTGCTGGTGCTGTTTTTGGGGTATTGGTAGATATTTGTGGGGGTGTCTGTGGTTTGTCTGCATCTAAAGATTGGCTCTGTTGATTAGAGCAGGGTGCTGATAACACCAAGGTCATGGGTTTGATCCATGTACGGGCCATTCACTAAAGAGTTGGACTTGATAATCCTTGTGGGTCCCTTCCAACTCAGAATGGGATTCTGTGATGCTAAACACTTAACCAAAGCTGCAGCTTTCCTCAGTAAAGCTGGGTTTAAACTGAACCTGAACACAATGAAACTGAACTCTGCAGCTGCTTGCAGTGTGGACATCTGACTTTGTCACTTGAAAGCAAAAAAGACCCTCCCCTTCATATTTCTCTTACCAGTGAGTTCCTTTGCAAGAGATAACGTCTCACTTTTGTTTTATGAGGATGATATGAAGCTGTCTTCAAATAAACAAACAAATAAATGGAGCCCACATGCAATGTCTCATTTAGAGCAAAAGCCAATTCTCACCTTTGCAGCTCCACAGACACCTGTGGATCAGGAGGCCAAGAACTCCAATCTTCCCTTCCAGAGCAGGACTGACCTTCATTTTCACCCTGCCCATGAGATCTTGCACAAAGCAAGCCCAGAGGTTCACTCGTGGCCTGCTGTGATTTGGAGCCAAAGGCAGCTGTCACAGCACCCACAGGTCCTGCCAGACTGGCAGAGGTTCCTGCTGGGTGCTGTGACCACATCCCATGGCACTGCCATGCCCATGGAATTCCTTCTGCAGCGCTGATTGCAGTGCTGGAGACTCCGCTCTCCCCTCACAACATCTGGCCTGTTTGACATCTGTTGTGCCATTTGGACTGAAGAGCAACCACTGGCAGTGCTTTTCTGCATATGGAAAACAGCTGCTTATCTGAAGGATATTATTGGCCAGTTATGACTTACACTTTTTAAGGGTAATAACAATATGTCTTAAAAGACATTAGGTATTTTTAGTCTTCTAATTTGCCATTGACTTGGGTTTGTTCTTTAACTAAAAGTGTCATCTGTGAACATCTGAAGTATTTTCCTCTTTACAGAACAAGAAAATGGGTGAGTGTGTTGTCTAATGCTTATACAGAAGAGCTTGTTAAACAAGCTGCAGAGCTGTAGCAACATTAAAACAAAAAACAACTTTCCAAAAATCTAGAGAACAAGAGGCTTCCAAATTGATGTTTTTCCTGAAAAGATCTCTTACCACTACAAGATTTTTACAGGGGCTTCTGAAATAAATAGCAGAAAGCTAAAAAAATATTTATTTGTTATATAAAATGAAAAATACACACAGAGAGAAGGGATTTTTATTCGGAATTATTTGCTGTTTGGTTCTCTCAGCTTGCCTTTACCTGAGCAAACAGACTGTGAGGAGTCCAAAGGCAGGAGCTGCTGGTTGTTTCCAGGAGGGGTATTAGACCTCTTGTTACACGACCCAGGAATAAGGATTTTCTTTTGAGTGGGGCTCCATTCCCGGAGAAGTAAATCCTTGTGTTGGGCATCTTAAAAAATATGGTTTCAGACAAGCACAGCAATACTCAGCTGTATTCCAATATCCAATAGCAGGGTGATCTGAACTGCCTGAGAGCAGTTCAGCGCTTCCTAAATTTGTGTGAGTAAGTAAGCATCATCTTTCAGAAAATTACCTACAGAATTCAATATAGATTATTAGAAGACAGATCATATAAACAGTATAATAGTGTACCTTTCATCCCCATAATCTCTGTCCCTCCGGTGTGCTGAGATAACTGACTCAAAACCACCACAACCCGACTCAGGTCTTTTTGGAGAGAACCAGGAGCTTTGTTCCAAGAGCTATTTCTGTCTTTTCTCCTTTTGTCATTAACAAAAAAGTAAGCCAAGGATATTATTCTTCTGAATTCCCAAACTTCTTGCTATGAATGCAATTCCCTCCATTACCACCAAGATACCAATCTGTGCTTGCCCTCCTACTGTCAGCAGGAACACTCCCCCTGCAGTACCATAGTCTGCGGAGAGAAAGCTTTGCCATCTCGCCCCACAATTCAGACTTTGTTTCTCTGAAATGGGGAAATGGCTCATTTCAAGATGCTGCACTTTCAAGAGTGTTCACTTTGCTGTAGATTTTTCGCCTCCTGAACTGTGGTCTGACAACACCCATCAGACTGGTGATTCTGCTGGAAAGCTCAGTCCCAACTAATGATTAATTGTGTACATTCACACATTCAACTCATATGAAAACTGGCCCATTCTGACCTCTAACTTTGGGAATACACTTAGGAGGTTAGTTCCTGTGGTTCTTCTTCACTTGGAGGGTCTTGCACTGACTGTGTCTCCCAACAGCTGCTCAGCTTGACAATGAAATTCTGGGAGTAGTATTTGGCGATGCATATGGCATGGAAGGGAGTAGAAAGATCCAGCTCAGTACAGAGAAAGAATAAAGTGAATACAGCTCACTCAAGTGCAGATTGAACTGTCAGCTTCTGGTTACTCTTTGCTCTGTGTGGTCTTTTAAGTTTTCCCTCCCTGTTTTTGGTATAAAAGTCACTTTACAAACAGAAAATAATGGCAAGGTATTTATAGAGAAGATCCTTTGATAAGAACCTATTCAGGGTTGAATCTCAGCAAAAGGTCCTTCCCCCAGAGGGTGGTGGGCACTGAGCAGGCTCCCCAGGGCAGTGGGCACAGCCCCAAGGCTGCCAGAGCTCCAGGAGGGTCTGGATGATGCTCTGGGGCACAGGGGGTGACTCTTGGGGCTGGGCCTGTGCAGGGCTGAGGGTTGGACTGGATGGTCCCTGTGGGTCCCTCCCAACCCAGCATATTCTGTGATTCTGTGCAAAGAGGACCTGCAGCTGTTGCTCATTTTCCCCAGTTATTGATAGACATTAGAAGGTGTTGTCTTCTTTCCTGATCTCTGCATTAATATCTCTTAAGCCAACCTGTGCAACTCCTGAGGAAACAAAAAGTGCTTCTTGGAGTACATATACTGAGAACCCTTGGAGTCTTGTTAAAACCTGGGTACACTTTATATTGCACCTCAGTGTGTGCTGGTGTGCCAGCTCACCTGAGGGGTAACTTTGACTTTTAGGCACAAAAGAATAATTGTTTATAAACATGAGTATGTAAAGAAGCTATAATAAGAAATAAATCACTTAGATCACCTTGGAATTATAACCTCAAACTGGAGTTCTTGTATTATGTCTGCCTACTACTCCCTCACTGAAAACGTTTTGCCTAGCCCAAGCTAGGCCTAGTCTTAGGCACTGCAGTTCAGTGAGATAGGGGTTATTTTACTTCTACAAACTTCTTATCTAGCTCTTTTATTAACATTTCCAATGTGTTTCTTAATCAAGTCCATGCATCTCTGGAAGCCTTTTGATACTCTCCTTTCAAAGTCCTACTCAGCAAATTATGGCTCTCTGTGCCTTACATGTTCCTCACGTGCATTTTTGTTTGGTGTTTTTCTGTCAGTTTGCTATAAAGATGGGTGCTGCTGCTGCACAGATTGTTGGAATATTGAGGAATGTCTCATGTGGCTTTGCTGTTGGCTTGACTCATGTGAGCAGGAAGGGTCACATCCTGCGACAGAAGCTGGAGCTGCACAGCAGGGCTGGAGTTTTCAGCAGGATCTGTGGGGGTTGGATGTGCTGGCAACCCTTGAGCTTTAACCAGCATCACCTGCCAGAGGGGGTTACCTGGCCTGGCTTCAGAGCACCATTTGTCTTAAGCTACAAATCCTGTCTGCAGGCAGTGTCAGGTTAAGGTAATGCCTGTGTCCTTCTTGGCAATACTTCATGGGAATACTTCATGGGATCCATGGTCTGCCTGCCTGTGAGGAAGGAATGTGCAGGACCACTGTCTGCAAGGAACTCCAGGCCACTCAGCTTTATTGTTCACTGGGCATTTACCGCTTGTAAGCCAGAGTGGGGTCATCAATTAAAGTCCATTTGGTAGGAAAAAACTTTCCTGTTTTAGTCAGAAGGGGGTGGTTGGAGCTTCAGTAATAGAAGATCAATGACGCTGGGGCAGGGTCTGGAGAGTCAGTCATTTGAGGAGCAGCTGAGGGAGCTGCGGGGGCTCAGCCTGGAGAAAAGGAGGCTCAGGGGGGACCTTCTTGCTCTTTGCAACTCCCTGACAGGAGAGGGGAGCCAGGGAGGGTCGGGCTCTGCTCCCAGGGAACAGGGACAGGAGGGGAGGGAACGGCCTCAGGCTGTGCCAGGGGAGGGTCTGGTTGGACATGAGGAGGAATTTCTCCATGAAAGGGTGGTCAGGCCTTGGAAGGGGCTGCCCAGGGAGATTTGGAGTGCGCACCCCTGGAGGTGTCCAAGGCAGGACTGCCCATGGCACTCAGTGCTCTGGGCTGGGGGGCAGGGTGGGCTCCATGGGCTGGGAGGGCTTTTCCAACCTCAAGGACTCTTTGGAATCATCAGCCCTCTCAGAGAAGGGAAAGATAAGAAGACTCACATTGCCCTTGCTGCCCCAACATTTCTTAAAGGTTGCATTTACTATTAAATGGACCATATTAGGTCTCCTCCCACCAGCTCTATGCAAACTACAAACACACTAACAAGTGTAACTCTGGGCTGCTGCTGTGCTGCAGGTGCTCAGGTGCCAGCTCGGAAGTTTTGGCAATGCCAAACTTCTTTGTTTACACAGAAAAGGAAAATAAATAAAGAATTATTTGTGTGACTTTCAAACAGAACCTCTGAAACAATTAAGTGGAGCTGAACAAGTTCATAAAACAAGGCCTAATGACAAGTCCCCCCCACTGCTTGGCCGTGTGCCCCCATTGATTGACTGGGAGAATGTTACAGGTGTTAAGTTGGTATTTTTCATTAGCTGCGATGAAATATGAGAATCTCTTACCATTCCCTCTGCCTTGTTCTTGTAACTAAAGCTACCCATTCATGACAAGAAGTCATTACTTTTTTTCTGTGCAGGTAAGAATCAAGGCTGCTTCAAAAATTCTAGTCCTCCCATAGTGACCTGTTTGCTGTTACCATTCAGCTTTTCCATTTGTGGTACTGAAGTTTGTCTGAACCAAGCAGGGAAGGCCAGTCTTGCAATAATGCACTTATAGGCAAGAGGGAAATACCAGTTTTGTTTGCAAGAAGTTTCATGAATTGCTTCTCACTGTTTTCCTTCCCTGTGTGAACCAAATGTAGATTGTGTTGGGTTTTAGCAAAGCCTGTTCTAGTGTCCACCTTAAATTTTATTCAGAATAACATGAAACGATGCTGTGGATCTAACCCCGAAGGCAACTACATGTGAAGTCATTTATCACCAAAAAAAATGTGAGGAATGTTGAAAATAAAGTTAATGTTCATAGTGATATTTTCATTTTTTAACCTGTAGTGCTAAAGGCATTTCTCTTTGTTCTCTAAGCATTTTCCTTTCTTTCTTGTTCTTTATTTGTTTGATACCAAAACTGACACTGTATCAAAAAGCAGCTTGAGAGTGTCCCTCAAAATGTGAGAGAAGTCTAAACTGAAGAATATAAAGAACAATTCATCTTCCTGTTTTCCCCTCACCTTCCCCCAGCCAGAGGTTTTGGTGCTGCCTTGTGATAAAACAGAAATAAGCTTCTGTGCCAAGGTTTAAATTGCCAGAGCCACTCATGTTATTTGCCATAAATGCAGTTTCAGTGGTCAAAAGCAGGGACATGATGGGACAGTGATGCGGCTTCAGTGGGAATAACATGGTAGCAGCCTGGGATCTGCAGCTGGCAGCCAGCTCAGGAGGCTGGAGGGGATTTGTGGTGCTGTTATTATTATTATTATTATTATTATTATTATTATTATTATTATTATTAACACAAATAATGGTAGAATCCCTCCAGGCCAAGAAGGGGTTTGAGTTGTTTTTTTCATGTGGTTCTGCTTACAAGAATTGCCGCTGCAAGTGGCCAGTTCTTCACATGAACTGGATTCTCCTGGCTATGCATCTGTGCTTACTGATCACACATTTTCTTTCCTTTGACCTCCCCAAGTCCTCTGAGATAAATGGAGAAAAGCTACATTTGAAGGAGAGTTTGGATGATGCTCTGGGGCACAGGGTGTGACTCTTGGGGTTGGTCCTGTGAAGGGCTGAGGGTTGGACATGATGATCCTGGTGGGTCCCTTCCAACTCAGCATATCCTGGCATTCTGTGATTCTCTGATTCTGTGACTGTGTGAGTGTTATGTGTAGAGTTGCCAAGTATATTCTCAGCTGTGTGCATAGGGTTAGCGTGGATGCAATAAAATCCCTGGTGGGAGATGGTGTAAGATCAAGCTGAGTGCAGCCTGAAAGAGGAGGGAGGGACAAAGCTTGAAACTCATGACACTGCAGTGATTTGGTGTGGAACGAGTGTGGAGAAGGCACAGAGTAATGGCTCTTCCAACCAGGCACGTGGTTTTCCAGTGAAGCTGGTGTCATGTGTCCCCTGCGTGGCTGCTGTGGAAAGATCCCACAGCCCAAGGCTGCATTGCCCAGGAACAGAAAATTGGTCGTGCAGCCGTGAAGTTGGAATTACAAATCAGAAAGCCCCGGGATTAAGATTCCAAAGGAGTAGAGTTTAATTACAACAAGCTCTCTCAAGCCTTACTGCCCCACTTGCAGCAGTGTACACAATATAATGTGTGCTCACAGCCTGCTACACACGTAGTGCTGCCATTTGGAACCGGGCTTGGGAAGGTGTTTTACTGCCTGGGCTGTCTCTGAAAGAACCCGCTCAGCACGAGCTCTGGGGGGCTCAGAGCAGCCTGAGATGGGCTTTGTGACCAGGTTTAATCATCCTGGTAATGGAGCTCAGTCATGGGAGAAGCTGGAGAAGTGCTGAGTGGCTCCTGCTCGGGATCACTTGGTGTGTCTGGAGTGTGCAAAAGCAGTAGCTGGAAAACTGGTGGCTTATAGAAAGCTCCAGCTGACTGTGTTCCAAGTCAAACACAATGAGTGGTAAACCCAATGGAATGTGAGAGAAATTCATACCTTAGCGAACCGTAAACAGGATCACGGATGATAAAACTTAATCAAAATGTAACGTTGCCTTCGGGATCCAGATCCAGTGCTTTTTGATGATTAGCAGGATTATCAAATGTAGATGCTCTTGTTGAATACCACGGTGTTGTAATGTTGCACTCTATGGAACATCAATGCCAGAAATAATTTAACACCTGCACATAAATCATTTTGCAATTATCTTTTGGGAATTATTTTATCTTAATCTTTTTATTTTGTTCCAAATAAAATGAGAGAGGAACACTGAAAGATGACACTAGGTGAAACAGAGGAAGGATAGGAGCACTGTCAGGTTATATAAACTAAGCTAAATGTCTGTTTTCCATTATTTAATTTTTAGATTGACATGCAGTTCTCTGGCTAAGGACTGTAAAACAGAATTGGTTTGTGTGTATGTGCATATAGTTAATTAAATGAAACTTTAACACAGCAATGTTGACAATATATGTGCTGAGCTATTCAGCATTAACAAGAGGGATATTAAGGCTGAAAAACCTTGAGCCTCTTGATCCTCCTTTCCCTAAAGCAAAACAGCCATTTAAGTTTGGACTTAGAAAATTATCAGTCAGAAGTTACAAAACATTATTCTCTGATCAGGGAACAGAAAAGAGATGAACTTCACTCTTCCTGCCCTTGGGAGGAGCTGGGGGTGCAAACCCCTGCAGTGAGAGCAGCAGAACTGCCCCGGGGTGACCTTTCCAAGTGGTGCTGAGGGAGTCACTGATGCTCTTGGAATGCCCTGAGTGGCCCTTGGAAAGCCTCACCCAGATTTTGGAAGGCTCTAATGATGGGCTGTGCTTACAGGGGGCGGTAAGGCAGAAATAAACCATCGCTCCGATGATGTTTTGGGGTTTCACCGGCTTTGTCTCAGCCGTGATTTCAAAGCGAATCCTCGCAACCCCACTGCAAACAGCTCTGCTTTCTGCTCTGCATCATCACTTTGTAATCACATCTCCCAAGGGTGTGACAGTCACATTAATGATAAGAAAGCAGACTGTAAAAGCAACAATGTCGATGTCACTTTATATTAGGCCAAAAGAATGACAGAATGCCTCCCTCACAGAGTGTCAATAATCAGGGGGTCGAGCTCTGCCCCGACAGATTTTCATGTGTGCTCGTGCAAACACATGAAATACCAGCAACAGCTTTTATTTTCATATAAATCCCTGTAATTTGCTGTGCCTGTTTGTCATAGGAAGGGTTTCCTCTTGGTGCAGGAGGGAGTGTAAGGAGGTTGTGCTGGGGACCAGCTCACCTTCCTGTGTGCAAATAGGAGCTAAAAACTGAACTTTGGCGACTCTTTTAAAAAATCAAAGGAAAATGTTTCACTGACCTGTTTTCTAATTTTCAAATCGTGGAAGGGTGAGGTTCAATAAGTAATTTAAGAAATACTGTGAGTTCTTTGAATGGGAGTTCTCTGTGGAGGTGACAAGGACTAATCCTCAGTGACTAGCACAGCCTTTATCTTAAAACTGTTCCTAGTTGAAATTCAACCAAACTTACAAATTCTCAAAGGTGTAAAAATAATTATGCATTTTTTGTGTGATTCAGGGACTTATTTCATTGGTTTTTTTCTTCCTAGAGTATTTCCATACTCATGTGTCCCTTCCAACCCAGGATATTTTATGATTCATACAAATGCCTCAGTCTTGTCTAGGAAGAATTGAATATTGAATATATCTTAAATTGAGACATTTTTGGAAGTGAAAGGAAGGAAAGTTTTGGTGCAATCATTCGCCAGGCTTGACAATGCTGTGTTTATAAAACATACACTGAACAAGTCTGTGTTGGGCCTGTGCAGAGGGTTCTGTGCAAAGCCACACACTAAGCAAGCATATTTTTAAAAATGCAGAATACTTTGTTGAATAAATATGAGCAATACTATGGATTAAAAAACCCCCAAAATTCTGGTGTTTTCGTTTGGTTTGTTGGGGGCTTTTTAAGTATATTTCTCCATTGTTAAAGCTGTAACAGTGCATGAGCACAGGAATCCTGTGATAAATTTTGGCACATTTTATCTTGATTTCTGATAAATTTTCATGTGAAGGGGTGGAATAAGCTGAGTTTTAAGGTGCCTTTCAAACCAAACCATTCTGAGTTTCGATGATTATGTAATGAAATATGAAATAAATTAAATAAATTAATAAATAAAGTTTAAAAAAGGAACTAAAAACTCAACCAAAATAGTCAGAAGCACGAAAATGAAATTCATAGGTATTATTTTTTAAAAAAGTAGATTTGGTTTTGGGTTTTTTTTTAGTTTTTAAGTGACATAATAAGGATGTTGTAAGTGCCAGAGCAGAGTGAACGAGTGATGCTCAGACGATCTATTCCTTGTCCCTCTGGAAGCCCTTGCACACCCTTCAGGAAAAGGGGAAACTGTACATTGAGGCATCTCTTGAGCATTTTTCCTGAACTCTGAACAATTTCAAGGGTTGGATCCCTCATAGAAATGTTGTACCACTGAGAAATAAAGAGGAGAACTCTTTATACAGAAAATTGGATGTGAGCTTTTAAAGTTTGCCTTCACTGTGTAACACAACATACAGGGCAGTAAAATTCCATGTAAAAAGTGGGGAGAACATTTTAATAAAGCTCATAATTGATACCCTGATCAATTACAGACTTTAAGATGAAGAATATAAATCAACCTAACTACTGTTAACATAACTTATGCAAATCCATGATCAGGGATGGAAACATGATACCACACTCAGTATAAAGTGAGAACAGAGGAAAGCCTTTTTAATTTGAAGTGGAAATTATACTGAAGAGAAAGATGCTCTCCAAGACCCATGGGATTCCCTCACAGCATTAGTGCATGAGTTAAGAGGTTGCTTCAAATTTTTCTCTATCCCACTAGGATTTGGACAATTTACTACCAAAATGTCTATACTGAACTTCTACATTGGGTTTCACTGGTAGGATTTGGTTTCCCCACCACCATTTACATTCTCACCTTTATTGGGAATTTATCATTATTATTTAATTTTAGGGGCACTGATGTGTGGAAAAATGGTGGTTGTAGTTTGAGGGGTGTCTGACTGAGCTCTGAAACATCCCTGAACAGCACTCGAGGAAGGCAGCAAAGGGAGTTAAGAACAGAACTGAAATTCCCTGGATTCCTCTCATTGCCACTGTCTCAGGTCAGTCGCCTTCAATGTCATTTTCTCCAAGTGTTTGCACAACTTCAGTTTTTGGTTTAGAATCTGGGGCTCCTGACAGAGGGATTATGGTATTCCTTGCATTGCAGCATAAGGGCAATACCATCCCCAGCTGTTCCCCTGCCCTGTGGAGGACAAAAAATAAAAGAACTCCCTCTTTATAGCAAAATGTTAAAATTTAAAGCCAGTTCTGAAAGCGTTGGTCCAGCTGCTTCTTTAAAAAGTGCTCATAACATGCAACCGGTTCATGAGATGTTCTGTGTCTCCCAGGGAGCCACTGCATGAGGTGTTTGGGGGATTTTCTTAGGTTGGGATTTTTTTCCTTTGGTGTGTTATTAGTATAAAATATACTGTACAGAAAAATCATGTAAAATTGTGGCTACCCTCTTTGTGCTTTTATACAATTCTTGAAAGATGTTCTAGTCAAATAATATTTAAGTTAGTAGCCAAAAGTCCAGACAAGTAATTTTCTCTGTTTTGGGCTAGTATGTGCCTGTTTTACTGTTTAATTATCTTCCAATTAAACAGCAGACAAACTCATAGTGATATAATGTTTTGAACCAATGCAGAAAGGTTTCAGCACCAGGTGGACTCTGTTATCAGCTTAAGAGTGTTTGGATCAGAGCGGGAGGTCAGCTGTGGTAGCAACTTCTTAAAGTGCTCTGTGATGTTTCAGGAGCTCTGAGGTGTGTTGGAAATGATGAGATGTCACTCTAAAGCTTTTCATGGACATGATAATCCTGTAGTTGATCTTTTGTTACAGTCAGCAGATAGGGAGGCTCTGGGGCTGTTATTTGTGAGGTTGTTACTCCAGGGTGGGTATTTCGGTGTGCTTTTAATTGCAGTGATGTTCTGACACACATATCAAAGTTCAGAGCTGGGGGAAGTTTCTCAGCACTTGTTTAGATTACAGTGAATTTGTTATGCAGATTATTCTTCTTTCATATATGGACACGAAGGCATAGGAGTATAACATACTGTTACTCTGGGAAGTTACTTTTATTGAACCGAAAGAATCCTAAGAGTATTCCCCTTCCAAATGTAAAGCATTCAGGTGTGTGTGAATGTGTGTCCACCTGATGCACTTGGGTTCGGCCAGATGTTTGTGGTTCAAGCTCGTGGATCTCTGGAACACAACAGTTTGTTCTCACTCCTCTTTTCCCAACGTGTCAAAAGAGCTCCTCTCGAAATACCAGCCCTTCCAAGTGATGTGCCTGGGCAGCAGTGGAGTGTGTTTGTTCTGATTTAGCAGGTATGTGAGGCAGCAGCAGAGCAGTGAAGAGCTCTACAGGGAGCTGAAGTGTTGTACAGGGAGGAGAAGGGGTGATCTCAACTGCACAGTTCACCTGTGCACAGTCCTGAACTCAGAGCTGTCTTTTCAGACTTCCTAGAGTTGGGCCCCACCAGATGCAAGGGGCTGGTTTGGTGGCTGGTGCTCTGCCCCCTTGGACAACTGCCCAAATTCTTCTCTGTTTTGTTAATGGCCAATGTCTCTTGTCAATTCATCCTCCAGCCCAAGATTTTTGGTGGGGATGTCGAAGGGAGAAGAGAAAAGACCATGTAAAACAATCACTGCATGACTTGAAAGTTCCAATAATGATCCTCTGCCTGTGATATCTGGTACCTGAAAAAAGCTGTGTCAGAGTGCACACAGGCCATGAAAGCTGGCTATGAAATATCTCAGTGTGGGCTTTGGTTTGAGGCAAGTGGGTGCACGAAGAGAACCACAGCAAGCTGTATTTAGCCAGGATACGTTAGCTTCTCAAATCATTAACACTTAAGGCATTTTGAAGTGTTAGCTTCCAACGTACGGAAAAGTTTAAGTAAATTGCATGTAAAATATTCCCGTGTTTATTCTACAGTGAAGTGTTGCCTCACTTGACTCTGTAAAAATGCACTCCTTGAAACAGAAAGCTGAACTGAACTGGTTTCATTTATCATATCTGTGAGAGTGTATCACATTTCTTTCTCTCTTTTTTCCAGGAGAAAGCAGGAGGAAAGGCCTCAATTGCAGGTTAAATAGCGTGTGTCCTCCAACTGTTGCACCAAAGTGTTTCTTAATGTGCTTCATGCATTCCCTTTGAATCCAGTGCCTGGAGGTTTATCTCTGTGTGCCTTGAAATGAAAGCACACTCTGGTGCTGAAGAAGGCATTTGCCTTCAGGTTGGGAAAAATTTCAGCTAACGTCATCTCGGCACGATTGGAGCTCGTGTGTGCTGCTGACCTGGGGACGTGCAGCAACAGGCAGAGGCAGCACACACAATAAATCCATTCTCTGGCTCTGGAGAATGTGCTTGTAACAAGGTGAAAATCCCTCCAACAAGAATAATAAAGATCATCATTAGCAAGAAACCAAAGGATAAAAATATTTGGGAGTGTCATTGCAGTACTTACCGTACTCAGAGCATGGACTGTGTGCAGTGGCATAGGAAGAAATTATTATTAATCAATACAAAATTAAAGGTCAGTCTTAGGAGTGAGGCTCAGTTTAAGGAAATTATACCATGCTCATAGGCTTGCAGAGTTTGCACTTCAATTAGCCAGTGTGTGAAATATCAGGCTCTTAAACTGCAGGAACTCTATCCTTGTGCCGATTCTTAAAGCCAGTCAGTAGTGTTAACACCTTGGCCCTCTACCTGGCCAGGCTAAGTAGCAAAATAATAACACTGGGATATTTTCACAGTAGAACTGAACCCTTGTAATGATTTCTAGGCGTGATTCCATGTCAATGTGCTACTCTCATTCTTTTCCGGTTCCTTCCCTTTTCTTTCCTTCCCAGCAGCTTCTCAAAGGACTTCCCATCCCTGGAAGTGTCCAATGCCAGGCTGGACGGGGCTTGGAGCAACCTGGGATAGTGAAAGGTGTCCCTACCTATGGCAGGGGGTGGAACGGGATAAGCTTTAAGGTCCCTTCCAACCCAAACCACTCTGCAATTCCATGTTTAGAGTCCTAGAATAGAATCAGAGGATCATTCAGATTGGATCATCTAGTCACAGAATCACAGAATGGTTTGAGTTGGAACGGGCCTTAAAGATCATCTCATTCCACCCCCTGCAAGTCCAACCATTAACCCAGCACAGTGTTCACTACTCAACCATGTCCATGGGTACAGCTGGACGTGATGACAACACACCTCTTTCCTTTGGGTAGGCTGAAGGTGGAGCTGGACATTCAGGTATCTTCTGTACCAGCTGCCCAGACTTCTGAGCTCCCATATAAATACTGGACTTCACACTAAACTTGCTCTGATTTTCCTGTGTCTGGTTTCTGCAGGTGCATGTTGGTGTGTTTCCATTCTGTGTGCATCAGGTGTGTGTAGATCTCTGCTGTGAACACGAGTGAAATGCACTTGTGCCCTCAGAGAAGCTTCTAGAGAATGTCCCTAGCACAGAAGTGGGCAGGGAATGCTGAGGTTTGGAGAGGTGGAGGGAAGAGACTGATTCCCTGGTGGAGTTCAGGCACCTACAGCCCCTGGACTCCTGCTCCAAAGCCTCTGCAGAGCTTGCACAACCCACAGCAGTGCTGTGCTCCCTCCCCAGCTGGCACTGGGTCCAGTGGGAGATGCAGCAGGTTCAGCAGGACCTTTTTCCTTTGTAACAAAGGCTGCTCCTGCTTTCCTGAGCCTGACACCTCTCGGGCATCACATCTGCAGGGCCTTGGGCTGCTGTCCTGGCAGCGTTCTCACCCATCAGTCACTTGGAGGGAGCTCCAGGTCTGCTGCCAAACTCCCTCTAACCAGTGGCTGCAAGACTTGTCCCCACCAAACAGTGTTTAACCTCTTTAGGCTCTTCTTAAGGGCATGATGTGCTAAGAAGTCCTTAAGTCATTATACCAAACACTTCTGGAGCATGTTTTGGGACTGAGAAGTGCTGTTCAGAAAGAATGTCATTCTCACAGTTGCAAATGGGGAATGACTGCAGGACTCCAGTTTAAATATACTAACAGGTCTGTACAGTGCCCTCAAGGCATGTACGGTTTTATGCTCAGTGATTAGGAATTGGTCTTTTAATTCTAGGTGCCCCTATAAATGAGAACATACAGTTTATAACTTCTATAGCTTCCTTAAATGAATGTCTTATCAACATCTTTGCAATTAACAACACACATCCCTTATTTGGTCTGCTCTTTAGAGACTCAGTGGCTGGCCCTTTTACCCAAAGAACAATGGGGATACATTAACCATGGTCAGAAATAAGGGGAAGCCATATGAGGAATGGCTGAGGTCACTTGGCATCTTCATCCTGGAGGAGTCTGAGGGATCTGCAGGGTGGGATTGTTGGGGTGTCCTGTGCAAGGCCAGGAGTTGCACTCCATGATCCTTGAGGGTCCCTTCCAGCTCCAGATATTCTGTGGTTCTATGAAACCCATGCAATGGTGTACAACCAAACCCTTCAGGCCAATAGGCCAGCCTTCAACTACAGTTGTGTAAAGCCAGTAAAGATGGTAGTTCAATGCTTCTTATTGTAAAATGAATACTTCCACAGTTTGTTCTTTGTGTGGGGAAAACTGACAGTGAAACAGTTACCAGTGGGAGCCTGAATGGTGAAGGAGTGATGACTCAACAGAAAACTCCGCAAGATGCAACAAATGAGAACAATAATGTTGATCCTTTCTAATCCTGACTTAAAATTTCCATAAGAAGTGATTGTTTCGGGTTTGAAACCCTTTTTAAGCTATTATACTATTGGTTTAGTGAATTTCCATTGAAAATATCTTTATGTACTGTCACTGCTGAGAGCCCAAGGGCCAGCTGGCAGCTTGTCTGCTCCTTCCTCCACAAGCTCGGGGTCTGTCAGCTCCAGAGGGGTGGGACAACGTGGTGCACAGGCATCTCAGCAGAGAAATCACTGAAAGGCTCAGAGGTTCACAGTGTGCAGGTGATGTGCTTTGCTGTGCTGCGTCAGTCCCTGGGGATCTCCAGAGACTTCCCTCAGCTCAAAAGGCAGCAAAGAAGTACCAATTAGATGCTCTACAGATCCTGATCTGCATGAAAAGCAGCATAGGCAGATCAAGGGAGGGGATTCTCAACCTCTGCTCTGCTCTCGTGAGACCCCACTTGCAGATCTGCCCTCAGCTTTGGGGTCCAGCATCAGAAGGACGTGGAGCTGCTGCAGTGAGTCCAAAGGAGGCCATGGAGATGCTCCCTGGGCTGCAGTCCCTCTGCTCTGGAGCCAGGCTAGGAGAGGTAGGGGTGTTCACCTGGAGAAGGGAAGGCTCCGGGGAGACCTTATCACAGCCCCTCAGTACCTGAAGGTCACTATGAAAAATCTGCAGAGGGACTGTTTACAAGGACAGGTAGCAACCAGACATGGGGGAATGGCTTCCCCCTGCCAGAGGGCAGGGTTAGGTGGGATACTGGGAAGGAATTCTTCCCTGTGAGAGTGGGGAGGCCCTGACACAGGTTGCCCAGAGAAGCTGTGGCTGCCCCATCCCTGGGAGTGTCCAAGGCCAGGTTGAACGGGGCTTGGAGCAACCTGGGCTAGTGGGAGGTGTCCCTGCCCATGGCAGGGAGTGGAATGAGATGAGCTTTAAGGTCCTTTCCACCCCAAACCATTCTGGGATTCTGTGATAAATATTTGCACTTGTGGATTGCCTAGTTAGTGTTTGCAAAGGCCTAAATGAGCTGAGGTCAATTAGCAGTAATTTAGCATGAGCTCAAACTCAAGCCTCATAATATATATGAAGAGATGAAAAGGGGATAAGTCTTGAATCTTCTGCAGGGAGAAATGTCACAAAGAAGGAGGAGGATCCTGAAGTGTGAGAGTTCAAAAATTCCCTGTAGAGGAAGCATCTTCACGGTAGAAAAAAAGGCTCTCTTCAGAGAAAAATGCAAGAGTAGCTGTGCAGTGCCCTGGTAGTAACTGGGGGGAAAAGGTATCTAATTGGTAGTTTTGTGGTTCATTTGCATTGAAAATGCATTTATGTATTATACTGCAGGCATTTTTGTCATTAAAATCTGTCTCATCTGCCTTTGCCTTGTCGCACAGTTGGCCTTGCAGGACCATGTGTGGAGCTCTGCTCTCCCGTGTACTCCACGGGAAGTGCTGGCTTTCCATCCTTGGATCAGTGTGTAGTGAGCTGTGAGAGCATCTGCCAAGCTACAGAGCTCCTCAAATGTCAGCTGGCTTCTTATCTGGCTGGGCTTCAGGCACTCTTGCTTCCAGGGTATATTAATTTCTAGTCAGATTTTTGCCCTCTGTTTCGAGGTTCTATCCTTAAGAATTCCTGAACTCTTTCCAAAAATGTCAACCCCACCCCAGACAGATCTATCTTTTTGGTAGGTCTGCCCTTTCTCCATGCGAGTTGTGAAGCCCTGTCATAAACCAGGAGTGGATTTTTTTTCCCTGCGTTTTGCTCTCAGACTGCACTGTTGGGAATCAGCTCTGTAAGATGGTGCTTTCCTGTAATTTCTCACCAAGGCAGTCAGGCTGGATGGCACTGCAGGCACCTCATTCTGCAGGGACAGAAGACACTTTTGCAGGTGCAATAGATTGCCTAAGTTTCTATCAAATAGCTGCCTCTGAAAGATGCCTGAACTCTTCACTCTAAGGGTCCATTTCAAATAAACCACTGTACCTCCCCCAAATCCTGACCTTTCCGTGGTGCTCAGGTCCTGCAGCTCAGCCGCCAGTGGTGCTGTGTCTGTTCTCTGCTGGGAAGAGTTGGGATTGTATCAGTAGGATAAGCTGAGCTCTTGCTCTTACTGACTGAAGGAAATCTTTGGGGAGAGCTGTATACAGTTAACTTTGCTTAGACATGTAAAATAATAATATCCTCCTGCTGTGCATTCCCTGGGACTGTACAACGAGAGACCTACACCAAAGGAGCAGATAAATGCCTAATATGCTCCAATAAAGGCATAAAATGAGTGTTTTCTGTTGCTGACAAGAATTACCTGATGCAGAACTTTCTCTTTCAGACATTTCTTACTTCTATAACTTATCCAAAAGTCTTTGAAGTGCCCCCTGTTATTTTTTCTTCAGTTCAGCTTCACGGGGGGCTCCATCACCCAGCAGTTGCTCTTGGTTCCATGTGATGTAGCAGAATCCTGTGGCACAGAACATCCCTGCTGAGGGACCACATTCCTGGAAGACACATTAGTGCAGGGCATGGAAATAATGACAACTATCTGTGAAATTTGGGTTGAAAATAAAGCCCATAAACGTGTAGTAAAAGTACGTCAGGTAGAAGATGAGGTATAAACCTTGTTTCTATCAAATAGTCTTGTGTATTTCTATAGAGTTTTTGTCACTGTAAAGATCAATGGCATATCTCTGTCTTCTGGGTTAGAAGCCATAAATGAGCTGAAGAATAAATAGCAGAGCTGTGGAGAGAAGGTGGGTGTTGGTGGCCTGCCCCTGGTTCCACTCAGACATCCTGATGTGCTCCAACATGGGACTCGCAGTGATCATTCCACCAGCCTTTGGCACAAGAAGTGTTTCTTGTGACAGGGAAAATGATGCTCTGCCCCCATTTTAGCCAAATACAAAAAATTGCCAGCAGGTGGCATGCAAAGGGTGCTGTTTCCCGTGGCTTTTTGCTTTGGTGGGGTTTTGCCCCTTAAAAATAAAATAAAACAGAAACAAGGAGTTTAAACGCGGCAAAGTGGGAAACGTCTTCTTGGCCGAAAGACCGGTGGTTGCTGCATCAGAGTGAACCCCAACACCAGGCTCTCCTCGCTGCTCCCCCGGAGGGGTGATGGGCTGAGCTCTGTGCTCGGGGTGTGATGGCAGAGCTCTGGAGCCCCCACGTCCCCCTGGGAGCTGCCGGCCCTGCCCGCTCCGCGCTCCGGGTTCCGCCGTAACCGGCAGCCACAGAAAAGAGAAGACACTTTGTGTTGCGGTGCCACTCCGAATTTTTCTGTGACAACAGGTCAACAGGCTGGCCTGCTGCCATTGGGAAACTGCGCTGGGATGAAAGAAATACTATTTTTTGTTTGTGGCCTTATTGCAAATGTCTGGGTTTAAGAAACTCCTGCTTCTCCCACATTAGCGCTCTAGACAAATCTTGAACCACCTTTGTGGCAAGGCCTAACAAACGCTGTCACTTTGACCTAATCCACTTTTCTGCACAGCTGTGCTAAAGTCACCTTTAGTTTTATCACATTTTAATGCAAACAAGGCCGGAAGGGTGCTTGTTTGGATTGAAGAAGCTGTGACAATTCATCTGAATGGGAACTTCAGTAACTGGGAAGAAAAATGTGACAGGGAGCTTTATCACTGCATTGTACACAACAATCTGAAAATTATTGCTTCTTTAGGGGCCTATTCTCTTCTTGAGGCCTAGCACAGTCTATGCTAAGCAGCTAGACAGAGCTCTGAATGCTTTGCCAGCCCCAAAGACAGATTTTAATTCTATTGTTTGTGGGTATCCCTGACTTTCCTAAGAGGATTCAAAGACAGGCTGCAGAACAAGGCAGCTGACAGAACACTTCAGCCAATCTTTAAAATTCAAACAGCAAAGGAGGCTTTCCCTGGTACTCCAAAATTAGTCAAACTCCAGGGATGTTTGCCTTCCAAATTTGTCAAGTTCATTCAAAACTAAACGAACTTGCAAAACGTGCTTTGTTAGGCCTTTTTTAAAAAGTTTGCTTAACCGCTAATTTCCTGTATCAGTATGAATAAAGCAGGCAGGAAAGATCCTTTTTTCTTTTTAAAACCTGGAAATTGCCATAGTAAGAGGAGCTTTTCAGAAATTATATATATATATAAAAACATTTACCAAATAGGGGCAAATATTTATATAGGCACAGGTCGTGTTTGTACTAATTTCTTTTTAATACTTCAAGTCAATTCCAAGTGAAACTGGACAAGTGCTGAAATGTTGGAAAGCTTTATCACAGCCTTTGATAAAGTGGAAGCAAAGTGAATATTCAAAGTATTTGCAGAGCAGCACTGAACAAATCCTTCTTGGGGCTACAGAGGAAGGTACCCAGAAAATAAGGGATTCAGTCTCCTAGGAAACAGCAAACTGGTGCTCAGTGGGAGCTGGGAGCTGAACTGGCAAAGCAGAGCACAGTGTGATGAACCTACTGCAGCAGCAAAAAGGGCCTCTCTCAGAACTCCCAGACCTGCCTATCCTCAAATTAAATAAATAAGAGAATCAATCTAATAAATAAAGAATAATAACTTAATAAATATTCAATTAAATCTGACCAGGACCTTCACACCTTCAGCTCATTGTGTGAAATGTTTTATACAGATATTAAAATACCACTTTGGTACAAATATTAGCAAGTATACTTACCTTACAGTAACTTCTCACAAACAAAAGCACACTGGGGATGCTTTGTGACAGTTTGGAGAAATACTCAGAGCTGAGTCATACCTGCCTTTGAATTCAAGCACATGCAGGTGGACAGGAGGTCAAGCACCATAAAATCCACTCTCCTCATGACAGCTCAGCACTTGGTGTGGAAAAATGACTGAAAGATCAGATTTGCACAGTGTTTTCCCTCCTTCCTCCCACCCTTAGTTGCTGAGATCGCAAATCTTGGTGAATAGCAGTGCTAGCAAAACCCAAAAGTAGTTTAGGGGATTCTGCTGTCAGACTGCAAGGGTGGCATCTGCCCAGGCTGGCTTTGCTGACCACATCTGCTTGGAAATAAATACCTGTCAGATTCTGCCACTTTTCTTTAAAGAGAATCTGTAGATTACGCAGTGGCTGGAGAATATTTCACTATGAGAAGGTGATTTTTTTATTTTTGAGGGAATTTGTATTTTTAAACTTCTATACTCTGTAATAACAGCAACGATCACAGCAGCATGATTACCCTGCTTGTTTTCAGAGCCATTCTGGAATGCACAAGAGGCAGACCTTGGAGGCAGCTCCTATTCTCCCTGGGAACTATGGAGTGAAACCCAGCAGCCTCCAGAGGACCCATAGATCTCCTCCAGAGGTTTGGATACAGACTGGTTGTGGCAGCAGAAGCCACAAGCAAAACTTTGGTTCAGGTCCTCATAGTCTCTCCACTGTGCATTTCTACCAGAGGAAAAATTGTTATCTCTAAAGCAGTTCTCAAGTATCTGAGCCAAAGAACAACTTGGCTGTATGGAAACACCTTTCCCCCCAGAGACAGCAGCACAAAATTCAATTGCACTTGGTTTGATGTGGGGAAGAACAAATACTGCTTTGAGCTCTTAGATGTCTCAAGCTGAAGCTGTTTCCCAACAAGAGTTAAGGAGTGTATGATGATCCAGAGGAGTATGGGTTTGCACTGGTGTTTTTCCTCTTTTAGCCAAAATCAGCACTCTTCCCAGCCAACATGGGTAATGATAAAGAGGTTTGATTGTGGTGTCCCTTATTGAGTAGCTATGTTTTGGGTCTCCTACACCAGACAAAATAGTTTAATGTCATCTGCAGGTGGGAACAAGATAGAATAGATTGTTGTGTAGAGGTAACTTAGAGCTGCACTAAGTTAACACTAAGCACCTTCCGGGCCACTCTGAACAATGCATCTGCCTAGTGTGGCTGGAAATTAAACTGGTTCCTCTCAGAGAGGTAAGAAGCTACTGCAGTAGATCCGGCCCTTTGAGGACTCCAAATGCAGGACTAGTCCTACCTACATCTAAGTGTCTAAAAGGGTCCAGCATTAATAGCTCAGCTGGTGAGAGCAGGGTGCTGGAAACACCAGGGACGTGGGTTTGATTCGTGTACAGGCCATTCCCTTAAGAGCTGGTCTAGAGAATCCTTGTGGGTCCCTTTCAACTCTGAATATTCTGTAATTCTGTTTTTCATGTGGGCTTGGGGGAACACTGGGGTGACGCTGGAACAGGAGCTAAACCTGTGGCTCCCGTTTAGCACCCCAGGGCTGCTCTGCCATGGACAGCTCCTCATCAGGAGGATGGCTCTGGCCAGCGAGGTCTGACCTCTGAAAGCCCATCTGTGCACAAAGGCAGAGCCTCTCCTGCAGCAAGAGGGACCAGGACCTCTGACATGCCACCCCGGGTGTCACTGGCCCCCTGGCAGGAGTGTGGCTGACCAGTTCTACCAACCACACTACTGAGACACAGTTTTGCACTGGAACTGGGCTGTTCCTGCCTGGCTCTGTCGAGTTTGGCTCCAGTGAGAGCTCGGTGTGTTTGCCAAAGGAACCCTCCATCCTGCAGAGGTTTTCCATGCACTTCAACCCCACTTAGTATGTAAGTTAAACTGCAAGACTGCTTTCAATATATTTGACATGCAATTAGGATTCTCTCTAATTGTTACGGCTTCTGTGCCAAGACTTGTCCGAAGTGTTGCAACTGCTGCTTCAGAAATACCTTTCAATTCTTGCCATTGTATCCTTTGCATCTTCTGACCACTTTCCCTATTATTTGCTCATTACCCTTCTGACACAACACATCCTTAACCTTCCACCTCTTCCAAAAGAAAAGCCCTGCTTAAAC
Source organism: Acropternis orthonyx (assembly GCA_035583155.1). NCBI lineage: Eukaryota > Metazoa > Chordata > Aves > Passeriformes > Rhinocryptidae > Acropternis > Acropternis orthonyx. The sequence continues at coordinate 20,238,587 of JAWWEU010000023.1, forward strand.
TGTTCACTAATCACTTGCACGTTTGCTCAGGTATTTACTAAGTCACAAACACGAAGAAGGAATTGAAGAGTGGGAACCTACAGAAGTCTATCTCCTTATACAGGAATTTCAGGTTGTTCTCACCTTAGCAATGCCATCCATTTATAACCAGGCACTTTGCAGAGAAGGAAAAAAAAAAGATCCTTTCTTTCTCCTCCCATGCCTGCCTGCCTCGTGCTGGCAGTAATTATGTTGAGTGAGTTGGTAGATTCTCAAGCTTAGGTCTGCTTCTGTCCTCAGTGAGGCTCTAATGGATCTGGTTGTGCCCACAAGAGCTCTACACTCAAACCACTGTCATGGACCCCAGTGCAAGATAATTAACCACAAAGTGAGTTATATGTCCCAGGCTGAAAACATAATGAAAATCAAGGTCAGATACCCTGTTGTAGGAGACAAGGAGGAGTCTGGTGTTTGGGAGTCCATATTAGGCTTCCCCCTCTCTTTCAGACTGCAGTTTTTAATGTTTAATAGAGTTATATCTTGAAAAAGAATGTTTTAAATCTGTTCTTGTGAAGTAGTGGGTGGGCTTCACACTAATTTTTAATCCACCAGTTTTTAAAAAATTACTTCAAGCCCACTGAAGCCAGACTGCAGAAAATGAAAGAAGAAAATCCTTCTAATCCATTACTCAGCAGTTTTTCAGGAATTGGGACTTATTCCTAGTATTCTAGGGATGTAAAGGGAATTTCTGGCAAATCTCACAGTTTATGGCAGTCAGCTTTGAAGGACTAGATCTTTGGGCAGTGCCAGGGCTGCTGTCTAGAAGGTCTTTCTTTGATTTCATGCAGGGAATGCTGTGAGTTTTGGCCAAAAGCAGGATAACAGAAGTCATGTCCAGGGATATTTGAGCTTTGAGGTAGATCAGATAAGACAAGTCTCTGTATGTGCTGTATCAACAAAAAAATAATCCATTTAATTAGAGGTCATAATATTTTTATTTGCGCTTTGTTATGGATTATGTTTTACATTTCATTGACAATATTATCAAAGAGAAAAAAAAAGCCACTCTCTACATAGCTGCAATCTAAAATATACACACGCATCATTTTCCAAGCTGCTAGTCCTGTCTGTAGGTCAGGTCATTATATTTATGAAGACAAGTGGTGGGATCTAAAGCTCCCACTGGAATACCAGGAAAAATTATCTTGTTTGGGATTGGGTAAAATTAAGACAATTGGTGGGATCTAAAGGTCCCACTGAAATACCAGGAATAATTATCTTGCTTGGGATTGGGTAAAATTAATGTTTTGTTTATAGGCTGAAATAATCTCTTAGTTCAATCCCCTGTGCAATGACAAATCCATGTCCCAGAAACTCATCTTCAAGAGTGGAAGAAGACTGTCACTAGGTCCTGTCAGAAAAGACTGTGTCAGCCTCTGATGTTTTAACAAATTAAAGATCAAATGTGGGAAAGTGGACAGGACTTGGAGGTCTGGAACAACACTGGGCCTTGAAACACCCATGCAGTGCTTCCAACAAACAAATCAGCTCTCAGCACTGAGGTAAAGTTTGGCCATGGCTGGAGAGGAACAGGAAAGGAAATTTGGAATTTTTGGGCATCTCCCTCCAGAAGCTGCAGTTGATACAGCACATACAGAGACTTGTCTTATCTGATCTACCTCAAAGCTCAAATATCCCTGGACATGACTTCTGTTATCCTGCTTTTGGCCAAAACTCACAGCATTCCCTGCAAGAAATCAAAGAAAGGCCTGCTAGAAAGCAGCTCTGGCAGTGCCCAGTGATTTAGTCCTTCAAAGCTGATTGCCATAAACTGTGAGATTTGCCAGAAATTCCCTCTACATCCCTAGAATTCTAGGAATAAGTCCCAGTTGCTGGAAAGCTGTTAAGTATAAAATTAGAAGGATTTTCTTCTTTCATTTTCTGCAGTCTGGCTTCAGTCTCAAAGAGGAACTGCATGGGTTGGCCTCTGGGACCAATCACCAACCCAAGAGGCTCCTTACCTGAAACACATGATTTAAAGCAGTTATGGCTTGAAGGAGTCAAACCCACCTGGTGATAGCCCTGCTCACTGGGAGCTGCCACTTATCTCCTGTCTCTCTAAACACAGCTCTGGAGTTCCTGGTTCTTTCTGGGTTTGTCCCTCACACTTGGTGGCTTTAGAAGCTACAGGTGGAACCTCTGCACTACAGAGTGGAGATGGAGTATGTGGGGATGGTGGAAAACCCCCAAATCGATAGACAGGGCAGTAATAGGAATGAACATCCTCATGGTCATTAATACATCATGTACAAACTCAGCAAGGACCGTGGTGAGTGGCACACAAAACCTAAAGGGAACATGTGCAGTCAAAATCTCTCCTGTCATAGGTCTTGTACACTTTTACCAACTAAAGATGCCACCAGCAAAATGAAGCAGCCTGAACATAATAAAGTGAGCTAAGAAAAATAATAGAACTTTAAATTGGGACAGGTTAAGAGGGAAAGGGTTTAGTTTGGATTACAGACTTCACTACTGTGCCCATTACTTAATTTTTAACTTTCTTCCTTCCCAACAGATGAGGAACATAGGCAATTGCTTGGCTTGTGGTTACACTTCCCTCACTGTTATGGAATTGCTCTGCTCTGAGTTTTATGCCCTTATCTTTCCATCTCTCACAGCCTACCTCACTAATTCTCCTTCATCTCCAGCATCTCCCTCCCCCACTGCTGTACTAACCAGAGTTAGCCACTCACTTTGCTGATTGCTTCCTTTCCTCTGTCCAAGGTAGGCAGGTTTTCTTCTTCCTCCCTCAGCTTTCCCAGTTGTCTGCTCAGACAGTCCCCCACCCACCCAGTCAGATCTTGTCCCTCACTCACAAACCATTAATCTCTATTAATCTCTTATTAAGTTCCCCCACTCAGAACCCAGCATTGCAACCTTACCGGCATATCTATTAACACTCACTTTTTACTGCCTGCTCTTCCTCAAGTATTTCATATTCTGCATAACCCCAAAAGAATCAGCTGATTTTGTCTCTTCCTGCCCACTTTTGCACTGTTTGTATTTCCTATTTCTCTGCTCCCCCTCTCCTTGTCACAGCAGGAACACACACTTTTCTCTGTCATTGAAAAGCAACCTACCTTTGGCTTCCTCTTGCTCTGAAGTGCTCCCACAGATTTCTCCAGTTCAAATTAGTAATGAAACAACTGAAGAGGTTAACAAAATTCTTTTTTTTTTTTTTTTTTTTTTTTTTGGCCCAGCATCACTTTCCAGCCCCCAAGTGACTGTTTCTTCAGTAAGCCCCTCTGCACCTGAATGTTTTTGATTTGAGAAACACCTTCCATGCACTAACACCACACCCTCTCTTCTTCTGGGACCCTCTTTCCATCTCCTTCTGCAGAAAGTCCCATGATAAAATGCCAATTTGAACATAGGTGGCAGGCAGCTGACTAAGAACTATTTAATCATAAATATGGCATAAGCATATTCAATTCTCTCCTTCCATGCACTCACACCTGACTGTGAGGTTTTAAACTGTCCTGAGAGAAAACTATGACCACGTGTGATTAGAAAAATGGAGCTGATTCTAATATACATAAAAGCCTGTTGGCTTCTTCTGTGGAGTTTTATCGTGTGAAATATTGCACAACATATAAGCTGATGGAAATAGATGCTTTAGTCCACTTCACCTTTAGCTTCAGTTCAGGTTGGGGCCGCTGTGCAAGGCTGTTGGCTGTGGGATCTCCTACTGAATGAAACATTCTCTACATGTGCAATAAATTGCTCCCCAGAGAGTAAAGAAATAAACTAAGTAGCTGTTGGACTATGGGATGTTCTGTGCTCATCTCTCATGTAACTGCAAAATTCAGGGAAACAAAGGAATGAATCAGTGCACATTGCCTTTATCCCACATTGGATCTTCCCCTAGCAAAGTAGGAAGCTGGGGTGATCCAGGTATTACTAGTGACAAATATTGCCCTGGGACCAGTCCTAGCAGGTAGTTAAATGGTAATCAAGGAATATTTTGGAAATGTCTTCACAAAAGTATTTGAAAAACTAAACATAAGCTCTTCCTAAATTGGCCAGTGGTCCTTGTGGGAAAGTCTTTCTATTCCCTAGTGTTACTGTAGAGCTCTGATGCTGTTACACACTCACCTACTTCAACTCTGTGTGCTTAAGTGGGAATTAAGTGCTTGTTTTTCCCACAGTTTCAAAATTTAGTGCCATGTCCTAATCCTTACTCTTATCATTGACTCATGGCCTGGAATCCATGAGCAAAACCAATTTTCATTCAATAAACGATGTCATTCAGTTATCACAAAAAAAAAAAAAAAAAAAAAAGGCAGTCAGAAAAAAATGTGATGCAAGTTAGAGGCAAAGACTTTTGATGAAACCTTAGGTGCGAGTCACAGAGGGATAAATAGAACATTTACACCATTCTCCATTGGTTTGGTTGGGGTTTTTTCATTTGCTTAATACTTTTTGGCATGGTTAAACCTTCTTACCTTCTAAAGCCAGGCAGGACAGGGCTTGGAGCAACCTGGTCTAGTGGAAGGTGGGATGGATAGTGGCAGAGGGTGGAACAAGATGAGTTTTAAGGTCCCTCCAACCCAAACTGTTCTGGGATTCTGGGATTCTACCATTAGTTGGACATGATGAAGCCATAGCTGAAGTGACCTATTATTATACGATGTGCTGGCAGGGGCAGCTTTTAAAACCCTGTGTTTAGTGGTTTAACAGGAGTTTTAATGGATACACAACAATTCAGTCTTGGAAGATGCTCATCTGTTCTTCAACTGCCTGTTAGTTTAATGTTTTAAAGTACAGTTGTGATATGTGGGTTTCATTTTAGATTCAAAAAATAAAGAGTAAAATTCCCATTGCTTTTCTAACTTGATGTTTTTACGACCATCAAAGTTAATTTTAAATTTCAAATACATTCAAATGTTTCAGTGTTTACATCATTAAATGATGTTTTGTCCACGTGCTAAGAAATTGGAATGAAGCTGTTTTGCTCAGGATGTTCTGTGCTAATAGGATCCATTAATGATTAGCTTTGTGCTTCAAATGGGATATTTATTTCAGAGCTGTTTTTTTCTATATAAAATCCAGAAAATAAAAGGAAAAATAGCTTGTTAAAGTCTAAATGGGGCATGGAGAATGGGACAACCTTCATCTCTTTAGGCCTCCTAGGGCTGAAACGCTATAGCTCCACTCTCTATGCCAAGAGGGCAAGTGAGACTTGTTGTATTAACCTGTTCTTCCTTTGGCGTGTTCTTTGTCTTTTGAGCTTTGCAAAGCTGAGAGCGGAGCAATATCTGGGTGACAGGGGTCTCATCCAAAGCTTGTTGGGGGCTTTCACTCCCTGGCATCTGCCTGTCTCGGAGCTGCACACTTGTGTGGCAGCTGCCCGGCGTAACCGGAGATGGATATTGCGGAGCCCGCGATTCGGGATCGCTGCGATCGCACAAGTATCAGCTGACGGGCCTGTGGCACGTTTTATTTCAAAGAAGTAGCGGTAACAATGGCTCACAGTAATAACAGTAATGCTGCTTCCCCCGGGGGAGAGGCAGAGAATGCTATCTCGCCACATGATCTCATTTCTTTTAAGCTTTGCACTAACCGCTGACATATCGCATAAATGCCTCCTTTATTACCTGCCAGTGATTGTCTTCTGTGTTGGGAACAGCCTCCGGAACCCACGTCCACATGCCAGCAAAGTGCTTCGCTTACTGCCTGTGAATTTGTCTCTGTCTGGCGCTCGGGAGGCCCCTCCATACACCTGAGCATCCTGACGGGCAGCCTGGGTTACAGCGCTCTGAAAGCCCTTTGTTCAGGTGCCTCCGTGGGGCTGGGGCTGGAGCTGGCACAAGCCAGGGCTATGTTTCTGTATTTGCCAAGTAAGTAATTTGCCATTTTAGTGAGGGGTTGGGTTTTTTAAGCTGTGTCCAGCTAGTAATGCAGCCTGGCCACACATCCCTGCAAGGATTCTGGTTCTTATCTTTTCGCTTGCTTTCAGACAAAAGCAACATTCAGTCACATCACTTCCCTTATCAGCTTGCTAGCAGATAAAATAGTTATTTTTCAAATTGCCTCTCTCTTTCCAGTTTTAAATAGACCTATATAGATACTTTTCAGTCATTTTACTCTTCAGATACTTGTTTCACATAAACAAGAATACACATTCTGTTTTATACGACTGTTCATTCAAACTCCATTTCCATTCGGACAAAGCACATTCTCTGTTTATCGTTATATTGTGCTTCAATCTGTTCTGTCCAGTCCTGCTCAAATTAAATAAAGGGGAGAAAGTAGCACATAGGTCAAAGTGGCCATTTTTCCAGCAGTGAGTTACAGTCTACTACACACACACACACACCTGGTCAGGCTGGTATCAAATTGGTAGACAGTACCTTTTACCTTCAGTCTTTTTCCTTTATTTTTCTGCAATGTGCTGTTTAGAAAAGGCTGGTAATTGTTAGGTACACTGAGTACAGCAAGGACTAAGCTCTTCAATAAACTTGTGCTTTGCAGATAAATATTTTGATCAATGGTAATAAATAAAGCAACGGTAATAGCAAAGTGCTGCATCTGTGAGCTGTTCCTGTGTGCTGCACTCTGGGCCGTGCAGCTCTCCAGCTTCCTCCCTAAAACCACTCCCCCACGTCTTTAAAGATCAGAGAAACCCAGAATGGTTTGGGTTGGAAGGGACCTTAAAGCCCATCTCATCCCACTCCCTGCCATGGGCAGAGACACCTTCCACTAGCCCAGGTTGCTCCAAGCCTTGTCCAGCCTGGCCTTGAAGACTTCCAGAGGTGGGGAAGCCACATGTTCTCAGATCAACCTGTGCCAGGGCCTGCCCACCCTCACAGGGAATAATTCCTTCCCAATATTTATTCCAACTCTGCCCTCTGGCAGTTTAAAACCATTCCCCCTTGTGCTGTCACTATCTGCCCTTATAAAAAGCCTCTCTTCCTCCTTTTTACAGGCCCCCTTAAGGTACTGAAAGGCTGAAAAGAAGTCTCCCTGAAGCTTCCTCTTCTCCAGGCTGAACATTCCCAGCTCCACAAGTCCTTCTCTCTGTTGCTGCTCTCCCAGCCAAGCCTGGGCTCAGATTTGCCAGAGCCCTCAGTGCAGCTTTCCAGACCCCTTTGAAAAAAGTTGATCTTTCACAACAGGGTCTTAATTTTGAATTCCCTGGGGCTCCTCCCAGCTTTGCCTCTTGTGTCCCATGCCTGTGGGACCACATCAATCCCTCTTGGTGGTTCAGGTCTCTGCTCAGGCTCCCACTGCTTTGCCAACAGAGCCCACACATGTCCAAGAGTGCCTTATTTCTTCCTGACATGCACACACACACACAACACACACAACACACACACACACACTCACACTCACACACACTGTCATTCACAAACAGGGTCTTAGGAAGACAATTACAAAAGATTCTGTTGGCAGGGCTGGAGCTCCACAGTCCCTTCTCCAGGCTGTAATTCTGTAGGAGCTATTTGGGCTCCAGGAAGCAAACTGTGCAGCCTAAACAACGAGGTACCGCTAAGAGAATGCTCTGTTCAAATGCTGGTTTTTAAATGCTTTCAAGGAGTTATTTTTCCTTCATCTTTATATCCGCTTTAACTCTGTTTTCCTGCTGAAATTAGGACCAAAGATGCACTTGTATGCTACAGTTTCAACTGCAAAAATATCTACTTCACTTCTGCAGCCACTGCTCAAGCTGTCTAAACAACAGTTCTGAAGGATGGTAACAATGACCATGGAATAGCCCTGGGAAAGTACAATAATGCAAACTTGGAATGGGGGCGAGGGAAATTGTCTTATTTTCTTTTCTTCAGAAACATGAACTTACTTCCCACATTTGTTTGCTTTAGTTTGCTGATTTGCCAGGTGCACGGATCCAGTAGGCCAGGGCGCACCCAAGACATTTGCTGGGATGGTTTTCTTTCCTTTTACATTGCTCTTCAGATCCTGTTGCATAAATTAACACGTCATTTTCCCACATTTGGCAATAGAGGGTTAGTGGTTCAACATGGTTTCCTTCTCTTTTGTACTGAATCAACAGCAGGTCTCAAGGAGGATGAGTTTCATCAGAGGGTAAGTGTGTTTCCATGGGCGCTGTGTGTGAAACCATCTCTGTCTCTTACTGTTTGCTTACAAGAGTGATGTAGAGAGTGCTAAAGTCTGAAGCTTGTACTGTTGTTTGGTAGTTTCATAAACTTTTAAACAGTTTGTATGACCTTACCAAACCTCAGTTTTGCACTGAGCAACTAGTAAGCTTTCCATTTGACCCAATCTGTGCGAAGAGTAAATACCACAGATTATCCCCACATTACAGGAACTGTTCTGTCCTTCAGTCTGTGCAGACATAGAGGTGAACATAAATCATTAAAGAGAGACCTCCAAAATGAGCATCAGAAGGGCCAGCCATGGCAGGGAAGCTTTGGTTCAGTGATTAAAGAAAGGAGCCAAAGTCAGGACTTCTGACTGGTGCACTAAACCACAGTTTTATTTTCGGAAAAGAGACTGCAACTCTCTTTGGTTTATCTGAAATTCTGTTAATTTGCCCTCTGGGGTGCACATAAGGGTAGCTGATTTTTATAATGCTGTTTCAGTCCTTCCTGGTGCTTTGCATTTTTAAATACTGTGAACTGATATAAGTACTGTGAGCAGAACCATTTAACAGGAGGGCAAAGCACCCCTCCCTCAGCTGAGGAGCTCCTTCCTTCCCCGAGCATTGCAAGTGCCTTTGGCTGCCTTGCAGTGGAGGGTGAAGAGCTGGAAGATTAGAGTGTCTGTCCCTTTTGCTTTCAGAACGAATTTTCATTCAGGAGTGCTAAAGCTGGTGCACAGATGGCTTCAAAAAGCCCTTTAACTAATACGTGTTGCCAGCCCTACATCCTCTCCTCTGTTAAACATTTCATTCATTATGCAGTTCCAAGAAACGGTGAGAGCCAACTCTTTCTGCCAGTGTCACCCCTGCACGGAACTGCCCCTGCTTTCCAAAGAGCTGTCAAGAGGCATTTTTCTTCGAAAGGGGTAGAATCTGAGTCTTGCTACAATCAGCTTCTGAAGAGGAAGGGCCTTGCATTCAGCCACAGCACCAGCAATTGCTGAGATGGGAATTAAAAAAGAGAAGAAATAAGAGGAGGGAAAACCTCCAAGGGTGTCAGGGGGTTATTTGCTTCAAACAGCTTCGTTAGATGGAGTGTGGTGTACAGACTTTGTTTTACAGATCCAGCTCAGTGTGCACAAAGACAGAGCCTTGGATGCTGTGTGGGTTCCCAATAAGGGAAAAGAGAAATGAAAATAACACTGCAGCTTTTCCATTCTACAAGAGCTTCTTAATGGCTCTGAGTAATTAGAGGCTGCAGAGCAAAAGTGGCTATTTTTCATTACAAGTCCCATTTTAATTCAGGTCAAAGTCACCTGTTGGTAGAAGAGAAGAGGAAAAACAACCAAGTGTTGGTCCTGTTTCTGTGAACTCTCAGAACTGATTCCCTTAAGCACGCCAGGAATGAGAGGTCCTCTGGGGCTGCGATCCTGGCAAACAGCTTGGCTGTGGGACAGAGGGCAGGGCTGTGCTCCAGCACCTGCCTCACCTGTGCCCTGCTGGGGCTTTTTGGGTGCTCTAAACAGCTCAGGTGGACCTGTGTGATGTTTCACTTGACTGTAAAGTATTTGGGAAAACTGATTTAAACTGAAGACTTTTCTGATTTATTTATTTCTGAGTGACCGTGTGGTCGGGAAAACAGAGGGGCAGGAGAAGGTTCATGGGAGACTCATTGTGCCCACCAAGGCTGTGTGCTGTCACACTTAGGAAGGGAAAAATCCTGGGATTTACCCCTAGAAGGAATGGGAACCGTATTTCCTCTCATCTGTTCCTTCTCCTTTCCCGAACACCTGCAAGTTTGGTGGGGTTTGGACTTTCTTCATAACACGGTGGCACCACTTCTGTCTTATCACTGGCACAGGAGCAGGTGGGGAGGGAAGGAATAAACATATATGAGCTCTGAAATTTCTGTGTTTGATCTGTTTGCTGTTAATTTTTCTGTTGAATACAAAACATTCTTAGAGTAACTTCAGCCGTTCAGAGTAAAAGGAAATCGAGGCAGGAAAAGGAAATACATTTGTCATTTCAAAGCACATCTCAAATTTCTTTAAATTGAAGGAATTTAAAGCATCCATGTTTTCTGGCTACCTAGCATGAGGAGAAAGGATAGGAATTTTTTTCCAATCATAATAAGATTTCCTTAAGTTGCAAGAATTTTTTCAAGTGTTTACAAATCCAAGTCAGTCAACAACTGCTCACATGAAGAGCTCTAAACAGTTTGATATCAGTTTGATATCTGGTGTGCAGGTTGTGAATACATGGGAAAAGTAGCTCAGCAGATGAATTTTGACTCCAGTCATGACTTGCAATTAAAGTCAACAAAATTTTTACACGTGGGACTCTGCAGACAGCATGAATGTGTTTTCTGTGGGACTTTTGCTTTGCCTAGTATGAGCACTTCCCTTCTTCTGGTAATCAGCATTCAGTCCTCAAGCACTAAATACATATTTCTGTGGGTTTCAGGAAAAGTTGAACTTACATCTAAGGCTTCATACAACAGTCATTTTAGAGGAGATGTGGGTATATATATGTATATTCACTGACAAAAGAAATGTATCCATATTACATGGATGTTTTAATGGACATATGCAAAATATAACCAAGTCCTTGTCCCAGGCAGAACGGACTTTGATTAGTGTTTCTGTGCTCCAGAACATAAACAGCCAAACCCAAATGACCTGTTCATTGTGAAGAAGTGCAAGCCTGGTCAGAAGTGTTATGATCAAGCAACCTGTGAACATCAACACCTTGTTACACATCTTATGTAACATCTTGTTATACAAGAGCAGGTCAGAATATGCAGATGAATGGATCAGTCTCCAAAGAGGTGCTCTCTGCCCAGTTCTTTAAGTTGAGAATTTGGGGAAGACTCCAGGGGGGCAAAGATGCCAGGAGAGGAATTTCAGAGGGGAGCCAGAACAGAAGGAGACCTTGAGATACTCTGAGGGGATCCCCAGCACCTTGCACTGTGATTTGGGGTGATCTTTCCAGCTCCAGGAGAACAGGGAGGACTTGAGGTAAGTCACAACCCTGCACCAGGGATGCTGGTACCACTTATTGACCTGCCAGAGCCTTTTCCTGAATGCCATTGCCTCTCCCATGAGAAACAGACAGAGTATAGAGTTCTAATCTGTGATGAGAGTGTACTGGTATCCAAACCCACTTAGTCTTAAACAGTGACAAGCCAACAGAGTAATTCCATGGAGACTGTAAGTAGCACCTTAGACATTTCTCAGCTGTTATTTTGGTTCCTGGTCAAAGACTTCAGCAAAACCAGTAAGAATGTGCTGTGGGGGAAATTGGGATACATTTAGGGAACTTGAATAAAAAGGTAACCAACCAATACAACCCATGAAATTTAGGAAAGACCACTCTGTTTTGTTACAAACTGTAAAGTGGGGTTTTTTCCCCGCTGAAACCCAAAATTGTCAGTGTGGTCCGTGAGGCTGGAATGTGTCCGTTCCTCCTGAATCTTCTAAGCCATGTTCTGAACTGCAAACTGGCTCCAGTCTGGGTGTAGGATGGAATAGGGGAACAAGGAGAAGGAGGTCCCTGTTATTGACCTGCTGTGGCCTTTGAGATCAAAAGGCATGTTTAGTGGTTTCACAAGTGACAGGGTGAATAGGGAGTGATGTGGCAGAGAAGCCATCGGAAGGGGCCGTTCGAAAGGAGCCTGCTCCTGGATTAAATCACAACAAATGAAAGACAATGAAATCCAAGAAGAGACTGAAATGTTTATATGTTGGAAGATAATCTGTCCTGAGCCAAATCCTGCATTTCAAAATGCCCTGACAGACCCTGCATTGACTTTAGTTTCCAACAGCATTAGTCAAGGACTTTATCTGTGTTTCAAAGCACAGCCTCAGAATTGGTGATAGAATGGCTCAGAAAGTTCGGGTTCAGGGCAGCTGATGGCTGTGACGTGACTATTTGGTCTGCAAAAATTTGGTTGGAAAATTCAAAGAGCTCCTTGTTTGAGTATTCTGCCTGCTATAGTCCATCTCATAAGCACAGAAAGGAGAATTAGTGAATGTTTTTTAGGCTTCAGTGTGAGACAATCTCAAATACGTGAGCGTACATCCTCCCAGAGCACTGTTCAGATCACTGGTCATTAATTAGAAAATGAGACTACGGCACATCTGTGTGGTAGAACATGCCAGAATTAAGCTGCCTAGTACAAGTCTCCTACCAGCAATTACTAAGCCAAGTTTAGGGTCTTGCAGAATAGAACTCCTGCTCCTGGTCCTGGTGTAGTCAAGGTTCTACAGTGCTCTTCAGGTGTGACCTTAGCCATTGTAGGCAACACTAACAATTTGCCCATGCTGCCTTACACTAGAGGGCCATTTCACCCAGAAGGGGCTTTTTCTTGGCTTTCAGGGAGTGTCTTTCTACTGAGAAATTCTGTAACCTGAAGAAATCTGGCAGGACTCAGCTGGTCATGGTTATGCTGTACTTGTTGCCCCTCTTTCCCCAGAGATGGACAGTTCTCCATTTTACTTGTCTTAGAGCAAAGTTTTCATCTAAAAACTCAAACACCCACCCTGCAAATCTTATTTGTAATGTTTTATAGCTTAGAGAATGAGACAATGTGTTCTAAACCAGGAAATAATAGGCCCCCCACAAAATGCAAATCTAAGTAATATAATTGTCATGTAATGACATTTGGCTGTGAGAATTCAGCTGTCCTGAATAATACATGCCTTGAAATCTTACATTGTAATGTAGCTTTTAACACCATGTGTTTTGTAGGGATCTGGGGTTTGGGGATGTGGGTTTTTTTATTTATTTTGGTTTTTTTATTTTTCCATTGTTGAATCATTAAATGTAGCAGAGCATCACTTGGCTGAAGTTGTTCAAACTTGTGTGAGATTTCAGTCCACTTCACTGAGCTGAACTACCAACTTCTTTAATAACTAATTGTAAGAATGAACTCCAGAGTTATCCCAAATAAGCCACAGAAGAAAGGCATAAATGTTTTTCTCTCCTCTGTAGCTGTGAATGCTACTCTTGAAGGAAGAAAATTATCTCCTTACATCTAACAGGAGGAAGTGCTCGATGTAATACACTAATGCATATTATAATAATTTCTCTTGAAAACTGAGGAATAATTTGAAGTAGAATATACTTGTAAATATTCAGTCATTCAGTAAACCTACAAATCTCTGACCTTGTTAGTTAATGCTTTTTAATTGCCAAAGCAATAACTGAAGAAGGCAGGCACCAATCTATTGTGATTACCTCAAAAGTACCGTGCTGTGAATATCAATCTGAGCAGCGGCTCTTCACACAGAAACTGCTGTGGAGTGAGTCAGGGAAGAGCTCAAGGTGCTTCAGCATCAGTAAGGTGGAGATGGGAAGCTGAAGGAGTGGTTGGGGTCGGCCAGGAGTTCTGAATTCCTGCTGAGGGATCTGTAGCTCAAGGCAAGGGGTCTGTAGCTCAAGGCTTGCTCCAGAACAGAATGTAGTTGCAATGCTGCTTGAGGCTGCCCAAAATACAGAGGTTGGTGACATTACAGCTGAGAGGGGCCACTGAGTGGGTCTGGCACTGTGTGGAGTTCCTGGAAGCCAGCAGATTTCCCTGGTTGCTGTTGTCCAGAAAAGGAGTGGCACTTGGCACAAAGCATTTGGGAAGAGCCTCTAATTTTCTTTTAATTATCAGTTTTTAAGACCTCTCTGTCTCACTGGCTGCTGTATCTTTCTCACCACCTTTAGAAACTGGGAGTAAAGTGAGTTGGACAACTCATTCCCAGTGCATGGTTCCTGCATCCCCAAACTGTCTGTGCTGTAACACAGGATGAAAGACAGACTTTGCCTCTTCTGGGTCTCACTGGCCCTGTGTTCCCTGTTTACTGGCAGCATAATCTGACCAAGGATGTTTCACAGCAGAATGCTTTCCTGAACTATATTGAATTGATAACAAATATTTCCAGGAACTACAAAAAGGAGAAAACAATTTCTGGAAGAATCACTTGTGTAAGAGTGTACGTGCTGCAGTGTAGGGGCATTGCTGTGTGGGTTTTAAGTGTTGTTCTGGCTATGTCAGGTGCTGGCACCTCCATCATATGCTAGTGCCTAATTTTAGTAATAAGGAGAAGATGATCATAAATCTCTCCGAACACTTTAAAAGATATTTGGGTACTCAGGCTTGCTATGACATAACAAAGTTGTAGCATTTCCCTACCTAAGATGTACAGTAACAATTACACATGTTGTAGAAATTATTTTAATTAATTGTCCTGTTTCAGCCAGTATGAAATGTTAATATGTGAAATGACTCAATCCCCATTCATCATTTCATACAGTATAAATCCAGTTTATACAGTTCAACAAAATGCAAGTCAGACAACAGAATGGAATTTCAGCAGTCTTGTCTCTGGCCAGCAAAGACAAATCTTGGTAAATAAAGCAAGCTGGTTAATGATAAACTGCTACTTATTAGCATTCTTGAACCAACTATTGAGGAGTTAGATGAATGAGCAGATCTGGAGCCAACTCAGTAATGACTTTTTCTTTGTGTAAGTACATCAGCTTTTAGGAGACAATAATTGACTCAGCAATGATATATTGGCAGCAAGGAGCAGGTTTGCTTTACTGGGTTGACTTTACCTGGTTCTGTATAATCAAATAATCAGACTCTTCTGTGTATCTTTAAATAAGGTAAATGATCTAGAACTTGGTTATCTGGTGAAGGTCTCTGCACATGAGGGTGAAAGGCAGCTCCAAATTATGTGCCATGTTGACTGAACTGCACAAGAACAACCTTGTTTGAAAAAAACTTGTTAAAGCTTTTGCATTTCTAGACTTCTGCCACCACCACTTGAGCTTACACAGGCTGGTGGTACCCTGAGACACTGCTGGAACCGGACAGCTGTGCACGCATTTGGTGTAAACTTTCTCACACTGCAGGTCCTGCTGTGCTCTGTCACAGACAAACAGCAGCATCCTGAGATCCAGAGCCATGGATTTATCCCTGAGCTAGAACAGGGGTTCTGTGATGAATATGGCACCATTCTTAATGTACAAGATAAAAGGTGTACAGTCTACAGGGGTAAATTTCTTGCAGCTGCACATCACCACTACTAGTAAGACAAAAATTGCATTGTCCACTGAAATCCTGTGTAGATTTTTAGTTACAGGTAAAAGTAGCTATAAATATGAAGTAAAATTGAAGAGTTACTGAGTATTTTGTTCAGGTGTTGAATGTCCCTCTGAGAAGCAGAAAAATCTGTATAACCCTATTTTGACTTTTCATAGAACCACAGAACATGCTGAGTTGGAAGGGACCCACAAGGATCATCCAGTCCAACCCTCAGCCCTGCACAGGCCCAGCCCCAAGAGTCACCCCCTG
>JAWWEU010000023.1:20263709-20273982 GCA_035583155.1 Acropternis orthonyx
CTCAGTGCCCTCACACGCTGCCCCTCCAGGCCCTTCCCCATCCCCATGTCCCTCCTTTGGACACTCTCCAATGGCTCCATCTCTCCCTTCCATGGTGTCCCCCCAACCTGTCTCACTATTGCAGCTGAGGCCGCCCCAGTGCAGAGCAGAGCGGGACAATCCCCTCCTGATGCCCCCCAGGACAGGCATGTCCCTCCTGGCTCCAGGGCACTGCTGACTCATGGCCAACTGGGCACCAATCAGAACCCCCAGGGCCTCTTCCTGGCACTGCTGTCCAGCCTCTCCTTCCCCCCTCTCTCAGGACATCCAGGGTAGCTCCATCCCAGCTGCAGAATCAGACACTTGTCTCTGTTCACCATCATACAGTTGGTGATGGCTCAGCCCCCTGAGCTGTCAAGGTCTAGTCTAATGAAATGCTTCTCTCTGCCCATTCTGAAAAGCAGTCAGTTGGAGTTGGGTGGAAATTACTTTTATTCAAGACACTGTTACCATCACTTGGAGAATCTCTGTGCTCCACAGCTGAGAATGAGTCAAAGGGTGTGAAAGAAAAATGGACCCCTTGGGACAATACCACGAACCTGACTAATGGATTTTGATTTAATTTATTTTGTAAACTCCGTGGGACCAAAATATAAGTTTTGGGGTTGGGGTTTTCTTGTTGTCATTTTCTATAATTGAAATGCTAAGAGTTTTGTGGTATTTATGGCTTCTTACTGTTTAAATAATAAAAGGATTTCAGGATAAAAGGGCAAATATCATAAAGGATCCAGGAGGGAATCTGCCAAAGTAATTTTAAAACATTAATAGTTAAAGTAGTGTTTGCTGACATTGTGTGAGTGAGCGAAGCTCAACAGCATTGAATGAGAAAAATTTGCAACAGGAAAAGGGTTGTGGACAATGAGAAAATGTGATAAAGTGACAATCACAGAATCACAGGATGGTTTGGGTTGGAAGGGACCTTAAAGCCCATCCCATTCCACCCTCTGCCATGGGCAGGGACACCTCCCACCAGCCCAGGTTGCTCCAAGCCCTGTCCAACCTGGCCTTGGACACTTCCAGGGATGGGGCAGCCACAGCTTCTCTGGGCAACCTGTGCCAGGGCCTGCCCACCCTCACAGGGAAGGATTTCTTCCATGAGTAAATAATTCCTTCCATTAATATTAAGCACTATCTGTGGTACAGTTCGTGTGAAGTCCCATCTGAACTGATGAAGAAGAAAATGCAGCACTGACTCTTTACGGGTTTTTGCTACAATTTCTTTTGCAAGTTTAGCTGAGTAGAGAAAAACCTCTTCCAGTTCACTCTCTTCAACTTTATTTCAAAAAATCACGAGTGCAACTTTCTCAATAGTATTGGAAAAGTGAGTTAGGAGCACAGGGTGTATTAGATGGTGGAGTAATTCCCTATTTCTTCTATTGGTCTGAAAAATTAAGGATACTCTGTGAGAGGAGGAGTGTTTTTTCATGTTGAGCGTCCTCCTCCTCTACTGTATCGCAGCCTCCCATGCAGACCAAAAATCAAACCACGCAATGCCTAAGTGGCTGGGAATGGATCAGAATGCTTATAAACACTCTATATAGAGAGAGCCAGAACTCCAAGTGCTTGGAGAAAGTCAGGTAACAAGTATTAGGACTGCAGGCAGGCTGCTGGTCACAAGGGGAGGCAACTTTTCTAACAGCAGGGGTAAATATATTGTGCTACAATTAAAAGTGTGATTTCTCTGGGAGTTGTTTCAGAGTGAATCTATTTATATGTAACAAAACAGGAAAATAAGTAATTTCTTAAAAGCACAAAAAGACACCTTTAGGCTTTAACAACATCTTCTCTGGACAAGAGAATTGCAAAGTTCTGGTGTCCTTCTTCAAACACGTACATCTCTTCGGCATTTTGACTGAATTATATGTTATTTACTGTTTGTTTCCAGAGGAAGAATTCACTTAATTTTTGTTCAAGATCAAAATCACTGGTGTGATTTTGAACAGAAAAGAACATGAATTGGGTTAGGAAATTACATCACTTACTACAGTGACCACCGAGATAATGGAGAATGTTTTTTGATTTAGATGAGCTTGATCACCTGAAGTTCTGCTGTGTGATAAAACTCTATTCTTGGTTTAATTTTGGATAGTTTTGAAACATTCAAGCCTGACTCAGGCTGTAACTCTGTTGGTTGGCAGCAACATCTGCCAGGCTTGGACAGTCCTGACTGGGCGTATCAGCCCCTGAGTCTGCAGTTCAGTCCCATCAACATCAGAGTTGGAGACCTCCTTGTTCAGTCTTGGGGTTACAAGTCGGGGGCAGGGGACTGTATCAGTTAAAGTGCACATTTGGGGCATTCACAGGGTGTATTTCCTCAGATCTGTTAAAATGGTAAATGTAAAAATATTGTCAGAAAGACTTAATTTGAGTTTGTGCTCCCTGACTGCAGCCTGTGATGTTTCAGTATTCAGCAAATCAGTTTTTAAGTGCGGCCAGTTCAACACAGCTTTGTAATCCACAGGAGGGTTCATTTAGAGCCCTGTGCAATGTGGCATGTGCCCATTATTTTCCTTTCCTAAGTTACTATGTCCCTTTACAATAACTTTACCAAATGAGCCACTTAAGAGTACATTTTAAGGATGTTTTCAGTTTAATTATCACTGTTGAAAGACATATCTCCATTAGCTTTGTGCATACATGGAAAAGAAAACTTAATCATTGACCGATTCATGTTTGATGGAAGTGCTTCCATACCCAGCTAATTGCATTCAGATCAGTTGTCCTTTTAAAACGGCCGAGAGGCAAAATCCTTAAAACCTGCTTAGGAATCCCAAAGCAGAGCTGCTTCATTTCCACGAACTCGGTTTCCACTATCAAAGATTTCATAATTAATAACTTCCCGACTTGCAGTTGAGCTTTTCCTCTTGCGTTCCCCGCTCCTCTCACTGCTCCTGCTCCTGTTTCCTCTCCAGGCCTCAGCGGGGCTGTCCCTGTGCCCAGCAATGCAGCGCTGCCCTCGCTAGCACGGATGAAAAGATGTATTTTCCTTAGAGGGCCGCATTGTAGTGCAGTTGTGTGCATTTCACTGCCATTGTGTGCTCCTCCACTGAGGAAAAACAGAGCTCTTCTATCCCTGAGCACAAAGAACAAGCTGTTTCGGGGGGGGAGGAATATCTACAACCCCGAAAATCTTTCTCCTTCTCCTGTTTATTCTTCTTGCCATTCAAGCCCATTTACGAAGGACCAATTAACTCCAGGCTCATGGCACATTCTGATGGGCCAGGTTTCTCCTATCTGAGATGACACAGCCAAATTTCCAAATGCTTTCTAATTGAATGCAGCACTTGCTTTCCCTTGCTCTTTAATTCCTAGTTCCTAACCTGTTATTCCAGCTATTAAACAAATTGACACTTCCTCTAATTTTCTCCCAAATTTCTTATCAGCAGTATTGTAAAATACAGGGAAAATGTGTACCAAATCCATTCCATTGTGCATCCAGCTTTTTATTATTGTGAGTAAAACTGTTTAAAGATATTTGTCCTTCAATAATTATTCTGCTAACTGTACATGGCACATCACTGCATACGGAATTATACAGGAAGCAGGAGTTTTACAGATTATTTTTTATGGTAAAAACATGCTGCAAAGGTACTAATTTGTAAAGTAACTCTAATCAGTGAAGAAAACACACTTTTGGCTATTATATGGTACCCACTAAGTCAAAACCTAATACAAACTGGGGGGAGATTCCAATGTTAAATGTTAGATCCCAATTATTTAACCATAACATAGTGTTGTCATGAATGTATCTACTGTATGTGGCTGCATTTTATATCCTGTTGTGTGGAACTGAGAAGAACTAAGAGCAGTGACTCAGTGACCAATAAAATTTACTTTTATACTGACAGCTTGAAATGAAATTGTGTTAATAACTTTGTTTTGATGTCCCATTCTGATGTCTGAATTGAATAAAAATTCTGTTTTGTGTTAAGTGGCAGGTCTGGAAAGAAAATATATATTAACCCTGATTATACATTGTTAAGAGTGGGTACTGGTGTGGGCTTGTGTTCTTACATAAATAATATACACTCAGGAAGTGAGTTAAAACCCCCACTATTCAGATGAGCCCTAAAAGCTCAAGCTGTGAAACTTTGCAACATCTTTTGTGATTCTTCTGTTTCCTTTTTCGTTTCTCGGTTTTCACAGTCTTAGGTGGGAGTTTTGCCCCAGGATTATCAGTGGGCACAAGACAGACCCGTATCATCTACTCCTTGTAATGTTCACTGCTCTCCACAGGAGTCAGTGAAATGCTTTTGTTACTGATGCCTCTCATTAAAGGGGGGAGATACTGTGGTCTGGAAGTAGGAAAGAATCTGGTGTGTCCCAGACAATTTGCAGTATCATCAGTAACACTGGGCCGTGTTTATCAACCAGTGGAAAAAAAAATTAAAATTAGATTTTTTGTTCTTTTATGGTTCACAAATTAGTCAAGCAGGAGGAACAGAACTACTCTAAAAACACAGAGAAATATTTACCACTCAAATGTCTGAAGAAATTAGCTGTGATAAAAACGAAATACCATAAAGGCAACACAAAAAGGCTACGAAAAACAAGTGAGTAGTCTTTAAATTCACCTCTTTAAACTCGCCTGGATGTTTTTCTGGATTTTTGAGCTCTCGCCTTTTGCGGGGAAAAGAATAATGTAAATGCCAAAAAGAGCTGGACAAAAAGTAAGCTTTGTATCCTATCTATGAGAATCAGACGATGTGTGTCATGCTAGTTTTTACAGTCCCAGTCTACAGTCTCGCACTGATTAAAATGCAATTTGACAGCAGCACAATGCAGAGGTTTAACTGACAGCACACACAGCACATTTGCGAGTCATAACGCCACAGTTTAATGACTGACGCATGTGGGAAGCTAATTCGCATTTTTTTTTTCCTGAATGGGATAAATGAGCATCCAGTTAATACCAATCATGAATTCAAGCCATGTGACAAAATTGATGCTACATACCCTGTTCTTGTTTTGCATATTCTGCAAACTGAGCTGCAGGAGAAGAGCCAGTTTGTACACACATCCGGAGAGAAAGTTCATTCTGCTTTCTGACACATCCACCAATTGGAGCTGAATGTATCCAGCTTGCTGCTGTTGTGTTCACAAACTAATTACCCTTTCTCTGTTAAATAGCCTAAGAATTACAAATTGTATGCCTGTTTTGAGAAAAAGTACAGGTTGAACAAGCAGACGTAGTATAAATAAAATATTTATATAAAAATAGTCTCTTACAAAATATACTCTCTTATCCTATGGTTGATTTTTCCAAAAGATGGAAGTTTGTCTGGATTTACTTTTTTTTAGACATATTCCAAACATGATTTCATTAATGCTTCTTTCTTTAATCAAAGAGGAAAAAAAAAAAAACAAACCACAAAACCTGGTAAAGATTTGTAACCCCTACCACTCGACTTTTGTTCCAGACAACTAGCAGCAAACAGGAGAAAACAAACAAACAAACAAGAACCCCAAAAACAACAGTGTGTTTGTGTATGTACATATATATAAAGACACCAGCTTTTGTACTTAAACATCTAGTACTGTAGAACATATCCTGCAAGTCCAACTAATAGAAATATCCTAGTTAAGAATAATATGTACAGCTCCAGTTTTAACTTGCTGTTCCTACAAAATTATTCCACAAAGAAAGCCAGCTATCTACTTTAATTGCAGAATAGTTCCCAAAAGGTTGGTAGAGTTCTTTTTTAATTAAATAAATTAATATTAGTTTTATCTGAATAATTTGTTAAATATTGCTATTATTATGCCCGAGTGTCCCAAATCCCTGTGCTAAAATCTGCAGCACACACACACACACACAAAGGCAGATAAAGCAGTGTCTACAGAAACCTTCAACAGTTCTACTCGCTGTAGCAAGGGGGATGAAGTGGAAAGATGGGCAAGACCAGCAGAAGCTTTTCAAGGGTGTAGAAGCCTAAATCTGTGTCATCCACACACTCAAAGGGCCGTTCACGGCAGGGCTCTGTCCGTCCCATCCTGTGCAAAGCCCTGTCTGAGGGACTTCTCCCCTACCCCTCCCTGCTCTGTACACATGGAAGTGTTTGACCATCTCTCTTCCAAACCGAGAGTCAGCTGCCACACTCAGAGATTCCTCCCTGACCGGTGTCTCTCCACAAGGCAGTCAGTGCTTCTTCCCTTAGAGGTGCACGTTAACTGAGATGATCTTTTCCTCCCTCTTTTGTGTTGTCAGATGGCTCGGGGTGGGGTCTGTTTGTTTTTTGTTTCTTGGCCGACTTTATGAGTCTGAAATGTGTATCCAAATAAGCAGTGAAACGTGAGAAGAAAAGAGGGCTCCATTCATCATCTTCTGGGAGAGCAGGTGTCCCCTGCAGTCTCGTGTAGGTACTCTGAGTGCATGTGCAAAGGTATCCATGGCCAGGGACGTGCCCACGTGCTCACTTACAGGTATAGACCTCTGTTCTCTCACTGCACGTGTTGCACTTGACATAGCAGCACCAGTGGAACTTGCAGTTGCACTGCCACACCCTCGAGTACTGGTGTGTGTTGTATCCCCGGCCGCAGCACATGAGGTCGCAGCCGTTGGACTGCTGGGCTGTCTTGTTGCACATCCTGCCCTGCGTGCCCACGCTGCCGGTCACAGGGTCCTCCTCGCAGTAGTTGGGAGATTTTTCTATGTACACCAAGTCTGTATCCATGGGTTTGCGGTAGGAAAGGGGCTTCTTGATTTTGAGGAAGGTCGGGCGCTTGTTGCGACTCGCCCTCACGGGTTCCACCTGAACAGCCTCGTTGTATTTGTCCTTAAGGATGTAGCCCAGCTCCCGGAATTTGGGCAGGGTTGTCCAGCATGTTTTAGTGGTGCAGGATCCCGAGACCCCGTGGCACTTGCACTCTAACTTCATGTTTTCTTCCAGAATCTGTTAGAAGAACAAAGAACGATGCATTAATACAGGCAGGGGGATTTGATGAGTGTTGGGGGACAGTCAGGGATGGGTC
This sequence comes from Acropternis orthonyx, assembly GCA_035583155.1. NCBI lineage: Eukaryota > Metazoa > Chordata > Aves > Passeriformes > Rhinocryptidae > Acropternis > Acropternis orthonyx. The sequence continues at coordinate 20,270,721 of JAWWEU010000023.1, forward strand.
TGCTCTCCAGCAAGATCTGCCACCAGACAAAGGTCACGTTCCCACTAAGGCTGTGGATTTTGCTTCCCTCATCACGCTGTTGTCCCAGGTAGCAAATGCTCACCAGTATCAACCAAGTTCTGCCTGTGAAGCTGATTCCTCGCTTGCACTTGGAGTCAAGCAGGGAAGAGAACTTTGCCTAATTTCACAGCCCATGGACCAAAGGTAAAATGGGACCCTCCTCAGCCACAGCTTTTCTTCAGTATGATTGAACAGTGCTTCAGATTGATCTGTTCCTGCAGTACTTGGCATATGGCAGTGAAATTAGGAGCTGGCAGAAAATCACCCCTTTACATAAAATGTCACATGCAGAATGCTTTCAGAGTCCAACACCAGGTGCCAGAACTTGACTTTTGTAAACAGAGGTTCAAAAATAAACTGCATCTCAGTTCTTTCACCCAAAAATGGCATAAGCTGCTGCAAGAGAGGAACAAGTAGACAAACTCTATCAATGCTTATCCTCCTTTGGGCCACATTAATCAACAGTATAGAACAGGTGATTATTTAGTCATATAGGCCTGATCCATTCTAAATGGTGCAAGTTAATGGTCCAGTTTGGAAATCTAAGTATTATTTTTATATACCTTAGTCAAACACACTTTCTGGAGGATTGGAAGTATTTTGCCTCCTGTCACATGGATAACAGAGCAAGAAAATTAGCTCTGCCTTAGAACGTAAAGGGTAAGAGTAAATATGAGGAACTGGTTTTGTGGTTTGTCATCAATTCTTGTTAAAAAATTTCTATCTCTTCAATACTGTAAAAGCATCTTAAACACCTCAGCATCATGCCTTGCTTCACCCTGTCTCAAGCTCTCTTCTTTGTAGGGGACACTCATGTTTATGTCTGAGTTGTCACTTCTTTCCTTCTGATGAAAACAAGCTTCGTCTTCCCTTCCACCTTCACATCCCTTGAAACTCTGTGTATCTCTGTGCTCCTGTGTCTTCTGCCTCCTCCTGTTTACCAACCCAGTCTTTGCCAAATTAAACTGGAGACCAGCTCAGTTCCTGCCTTATGTCCTGAGCCCTGCAAATGACCTCACTCAGCAGCAACACTGGGTTAACACGGGCAAACATACCAGCAATTAACTTTGTACTGGTCTTTACTTGAAAGAGACCATACCAATTTTGATGATGAAATTCTGCCTAACCTGGCAGAGACCAGAAGTGGAAAGCCCAGCCAAAGGGATTATCAGGGTTCAGGGAGTGGCCACATCATTTTTCCCCTGACACAACCCAGCTGATCCGTGCAGCTCCAAACCTGGGCAGGCTGGAAGGCTGGGGGAAGATCAGTGATATGGGAATTTGAATTAACTCTTTTTTATAGCCTCCCCTTCCATTTTGGGAGTTTGGAGAACAGTCTGTGCAGACTCCATCACTGGCCTTTTTCAGCAGCAAACAGCAGAGCCTGCACTGAGGGACCCAAGTCCAGCTCTAAGGCTGGACACGTGTGTGGGGACCTCAAGGCTAAATCCTCAGCCTAAACTGGGGGTGGGAAGGAGAAAGCCCATCACAAGCTGTGCACACACTGGCAAACAGAGCTCTGTCCCCTTCTTGGCAGCCTTAAAATAAGCAATTTGAAGGTTGCTGATTGCTGTCATACCTTCTGGTCTTGAGGCCGTTCCTGTGTCACCTTGGCACAGAAACTGCTATTGCCTGACCTTGGCATAGGCTGTAGCTGCTCCTTTGCTCCTTGGTCTTTCTTTGTCCATTTTCAATGAATACAGGGATTTTAAGGTATAAAAATGACAGGCTGAGAGAGTTGGGGCTGTTCAATCTGGAGGAGAGAAGGCTCCAGGGAGACCTCACAGCAGCCTTCCAATACCCGAAGGGGAACAGGGAACTTTCACAAGGGCATGTAGTGATAGGACGGGGGGGGGTGGCTTCAAACTGAAAGAGAGTAGGTTTTAATGGGATATGGGGGAGGAAATCTTCCCTGGGAGGATGGGGAGGCCCTGGCACAGGTTGCCCAGAGAAGCTGTGGCTGCTCCATCTCTGGAAGTGTCCAAGGCCAGGCTGTATCAGGCTCTGGGCTAGTGGAAGGTGTCCCTGCCCATGGCAGGGGGTTAAAATGAGATGATCTTTAAGGTCCCTTCCAACCCCAGCCATTCTGTGATTCTATGATTTTCTGATTCTATGAAATAGCTTTGTTTTCACTTTAGTCTATATGCAAATTGTCAGCATGTGTGGTCTAAAGACAGGATTAAAAACCCTAAAAAGCATAGGTCCAATACTTTGACAGATGTGAACTTAGCCTAAGTCACACTTTGTGCTATTGGTTTTAAAATAGTTTCTCATGCAAGCTAATGACTGCCCTAAAACTCAGATGTGAGAAACTTTTATATTCAGATCTACATCTTAACTTGCAGCTCTGCTTGAGTTTTGGCTTTATCTTGTTATCTTGAGTTTCTCTCTCAGCCACTGCATACTTCTTTTATTGCTCATTCATTCATAAGGTAGTGCTCTTCAAAGATAGATGAGGAGCTGGAAAAGGAGTTATAGCACAAAAACCGGAAAAATAACATAAATTCTTTCAGCCTCATTTGTACTTTTTTTTTTTTTTTTTTTAATTTGAAACTAGCCAGCATACATTTCTCAGCCCTAATTCAATCACTGTTCTTGTAGAAGTGCCTGGCCTTATATCCTGGTACAATGTTCAAACTTGCAACAAAATATTTCTAACTCGCCTGCCATAGGGATCCGCCAAACTGACTTGAAATATTAATACAAAATACATCAATGTGTCATCTATCCAGGTAGCGCTTTTTTTTTTTTTTTTTTTTTCCTGAAGTGTAGTTAAGTAGCCTAAATTGCCTTTTGGTTTATTTCATTAACATCCCATTTACAGCCAGCAGCCTCCGAGGGAAAGAGCTGAGCCAGCGGCTGGGGCAGCTCCGCGCCCGGGCAGGGGACACGGTGCCAAACACAACCACCTTCTGCTTTCCAGGTCTCAGCTAAGGCTGGGCATGGGCAGTCAGGATAAAAAGGTCTGGCTTTGTCTGAGCTGGAGTAGTTTGGGCAGTACCAGTTGAGCCCAAGCGCCAGGGGTCTTTCCTAGAGGTCTGAAAACATTTGGAGGGGATGGGAAGGCGCAGAGATGAGTTTTGTCTTCTAACTCTGTGCTACATTTTGGTTTGTTTTTTTTTTTTGTTTTTTTTTTTTTTTTTTTTTTTTTTTTTTTTTTTTTTTTTTTTTTTTTTTTTTTTTTGTTTTTTTTTTTTTTTTT
>JAWWEU010000023.1:20274740-20306861 GCA_035583155.1 Acropternis orthonyx
TTTTTTTTTTTTTTTTTTTTTTTTTTTTTTTTTTTTTTGTTTGTTTTTTTTTTTTGTATTTTCCTAAGATGTACTGGCTGTCCCTCCCTTTCTCTCTGCACTTATCGAGGATGCTCTTCCAAATGCTGTGCTAAAATCTCTCTGGCACATCTGCCCCATTTAGGTCCCCGGCACTCTGCAATTGAGCTTTCCCTTCCAGATCTGCCTCCTCTGACCCAGCCTTTCCACCTCTGGCTCACACCCCCTTTTGGTTGGTTGTGTTCTTGCACTCATATCCTCCTCACTGGGGCTGTCTTTCAATATTGTGTTTTGCAAATTCAGCCAGCAATGAATTAACTCTCCAGCCTTTAGAAAAGAGGCTACAGGGAACTTCAACTGTCTGTCCTCAGCAAAAGCAAAGGCCTGCAAAGGACAGTTTTACTGTGTTGTGATATCAGGTACTTGGGCTACTTGTTTTGCAATAAAATATGTGGATGGTGGTATTTTAATGCTGTTCCACTATTCCAGTATCCTGACAAATCAGTGCCCTTATAAATTCAGGATGAGAGTTGCAAAGAGAAGGAAGAAAATAAAATAGGGGATTCTCTGGGTAGGGGCAGCAGGCCTTGGTCTTTCCCTTGGTTCCTGTGAGCCCAAAGTGATGCCCTACCCCTTAAAAACTTGGTCTGTGTTAATAACAGAAATTATTCTTCACCTTCCAAGATCAACAGTTCTTTCTTTGAAGCTCATACTTTTTACATTAGAATTAAAACTTTATATATGTTACAGACTGACTTTTCCTAAAACATAAGAGCCTGAAGGGCACAAAATTTAAATCCTAGATCCCCTGTTTCTTACCAAATGACCATATCCAGCTCCATCAGGAAATCTGCATGCACCAGTGAATGCTCTGAACTGGATTAAATGCAAACAAAGAGCTGGAGTTCTTTTAGCTTTGTCCACTTTTTCTTTGAGCTCCTACAGTAAACTGTCAGTACTTGTTTCTCTCTCTTTCCCCCCTTGCCATTAGCCTCTGGGAAATAGTTTGTGTGAAGAGAACTCGTGCTGGCTCTCTCTCTTGATGTTATCTTCAGATGCACTACCTTTGGGCACTGCCATTAGGAGCTTAACATGTTTTTTCTTCACCTTCAGCTTTGCAGGGAATGCAAAGGGTAGGTCATGTGAGGGTGGCAATCTGGGGCTCTGGAAAATGCTGCACGGGCTGGGTCCAGCACGGTGGTCCTGCCCTGGCAGGGGCTGGCTCGGTGAAACCAGCAGAAAGTGCTGGCTGGTGTGACCTGGGGCTGGGATGGCTTTGGGTCATGAGAGTGGTCCTGCTGCTCTGCAGGGATTGTGCCCTCCAGGTGGTGGGATGGGGCAGGCACTGATCTCTGCTCTGTGGGGAGCAGGGACAGAACCAGGGAATGGCTGGAGTTGTGTCAGGGCAGGCTCAGGTTGGATCTCAGGGAAAGGCTGTTCCCCCAGAGGGTGGTGGGCACTGAGCAGGCTCCCCAGGGCAGTGGGCACAGCCCCAAGGCTGCCAGAGCTCCAGGAGGGTCTGGATGATGCTCTGGGGCACAGGGGGTGACTCTTGGGGCTGGGCCTGTGCAGGGCTGAGGGTTGGACTCAATGATCCTTGTGGGTCTCTTCCAACTGCACATTCTGGGGTTCTGTGAAACACTGGTCACCCTCCTGCAGTGGGTTTTCCCACCTCAGGGTCTCTGTTCCCCAGGTTACTCAGTGGTGTGTCCTGCCCTTGGTTTCCAGCATTCAAATTCAGTTGCCTTTCCAAATGCTTCTGCTAGGGCAGTTTGGACCCCTCACACCCAGTGGGGTCAGGCACTGCACAGCCCTGGGTTTGGTCACCAGGACTCCACAGCCCTTGATGCCAAAGCTGTCCTGAAGGACATTCAGTGTCACATACAGTGACCATCACACTTCCAGTGCCTTCTCTTTCCCCATCAGGATTCCTGTGGAAACCAAATCAATACCATAGGAATGGGACCCTTCACTGCTTCATCCCAAATAACTCAGGCTCCACTCCACATGTGAAGCAGCTGTAATCAGTGAGACAACAGGCACTGACTCCTACCCCACCGAGGCCATAATCCTGCCTAATTTTTCTGACATCAGGTCACCTGGGTCAGGAAATACCTGTCTCCTACAAGTGCCGGCACACACACCTTTACTATAGATCAAAGGAAACACATCTATTGGCAAGACAAGAGTCAAATTTTCACTCTGGAGAAGAACATGGCAGGGTTTGGAGAGAGGTCACAACATTTCTGGGGGTCAGGAGGAGGATGGTCAGACACAAACCTGCTGCTTTCAGCTGGTGGAAGATGAGGATTTGTGATTTATATTACTTACAGGGGCAGTTGCAGCTCCTTAAATAAGACAAAGCTGCTCAAACTTCAGGAATGGTGTTGAGATTTTTTTTTTTTGTTTTTTTTTTTTTTTTGCTTTTGAAAAGGACTCATTGAATAAAAATAATGTTTTGAGCTTAAACAATAAAGCCATGTCTTATTTAATCTTTCAACAAAATAACTTTCTTGAGAGTCAAATCATATGTAGAGCAACTGGCAGTGAAGTCTAGATGAGACTAAGCATTGAAAAGGACAGTGGATGGATAAGAAACACTGATTTGACAAGCAGTAAAAGGACTATGTCTCATTAAAATGACTAGGAAATGTCTCTGCCACTTGTTTTATCCAAGTGTGAGAATAACCTCAAAAGGATGCTCTGGTTAAGTAAACTGCAGGGCTGTTCTAACAGCAGAGCTCTGAAATCTGAGGACAGTACAAGTCAGATTGGCGCTTTTTGATGGAAAAAAAAAAAAGAACATGAGAGAGCATAAAAAAAGCAACACTGCTGTCAGAGACAAATCCTATGAAATCTTCCAGAAATGTGAGAAACAGCATAATAAAAAAGCACTCAAATGCAAGTTTAAAATTAGCAAAGGCATATTCAAACATAAAAAAAAAGGAAAATATTCACAGAGCTGTTGTAAAATATGTTCTGTAGAACACATTTTGCATTGGTATCCTGTGGCAAACTGACTGGGGATGAGTTTGGAACTGACTGTGTCCCTCACTGAGTGACTCATTCCAGACAGTCTTTGATAACTCCGTTGAGCATATTAGGAAGATCTTATTAAGTACAGCCAAAAGATATTTTTTCTCATGTTTTGGATAAGTAAATCTGTGCAAAAGACTAAGATCTGAAGTCAGGATCAAACAAATTTGCTACTGAACACTGTGAGCTGTGACTATCCCAGAATCACTGCTACCCCAGGCAGGGTGAACCATTTTTCTCATGACAAGAATTTTTGTGTTTTAAATAAAGAATGCCTGGGAAATCACCAGAGCATGTGACCCACATCAATCAGATCATCTCTGCATTTTCCTTGGAAGAGGTGTCTGAAGAAAATCAGGCAACATGCTGGTCTGGGGACTAATTATGAGGACATGCTGATAAATGCCATGCTGCTCCACACGCCACAGATGGGTGGTATTTCCCAACATCACCATCCACCTTCACTAAGGGATATCCTCTTTTAAAGAGCAGAAACACTTTTTCCAGATTCAAAGTCATGATACCCTTAAAAAGGAAGATTTCAGAACGTTCACACTCTCAGAGGTTTAACCTTCTATGTGCTATTTTTGACCTTTCTCCGTGCCACCACAAAGCAGGAGGTTCCTTCCATTTCTCATATGCCCTTTATAGAGCATCAAATCTATTTTTACACATGCTGCCTGAAATATTAGTTGGCCTTTACTTCATCTTCATAAAAAACTGAACCATATGCAGCAATTATTTTCAAAATGCAGTTTCTATTTCCACAATGTATCAAACAAGTAAAGAAAAAAATACTAGTTAGACTTTCTGGCAGCAGAGAAGATGTTCTCCTGGGGAAGTTTTGCTGTTTGAATTAGAGCACAGAGGGCCTGGTACCCTTCCTTCACTGACTAACACTGTGCAGAATAGCAAATGAACACAGAATTCTGAGAGCAAGGCCAGTAAAAGCTGAGAGGAATGCAGCAAAAAGTATTTTCTCCTGCATATTTTTCCTATACTTCTGATAACCTTCATGACTTGCTGTGTACTAAATCAATTTATCACCATTTCTGGGTCCAAAAAGCAGAAGAGCAGTAGAAAATAAATTTCACAGAATGCTTTTATAATTGTTATTCTTGAAGAACTGATGAACTTAGCACAAAAAGGACATAACTGGTTTCAAAAAGAGAGATTTAAGGAGACAGATTCTCACATAATCTAATAACGCTCTTCACAAACCATAAGACCTTGCCTTTTTCCAGACTGCATGAACTGTTATGTGAAATAAATCAAGGGGTCAGACTATCTCAGAAACACAGAAACACTGAGGTTGGAAAAGACCTCCAAGACCAGAGCCCACCCTGTGCCCGATGCCCACCCTGCCCCCCAGCCCAGAGCTCTGAGTGTCACATCCAGTCCTTCCTTGGACACCTCCAGGGCTGGAGACTCCAAACCTCCCTGGGCAGCCCCTTCCAAAGCCTGACCACCCTTTCCAGGGAGAAATTCCTTCTGAGAATTCTCCCTCAGCTTTCTCTCACTGAGGGGTCCTTCTAGGGGCACACCTTAGGGAAAACTTCTGCCCAAACCCTCTTAGTGGTGCAAAAGCACCTGTGAAAGTGGATTCCACGTATGTTTGTCTCACTGGCTCAGTCCTCAGTATTTCTCTCTGACAGCTCTGCAAATCTAATCACGGCCCATGAAAGCCAAATAAGGTTCTTAAGTTTTTATTTATCTTCATCAAGATACTGCCTGCAGAGATAGTGGGCATGATGTGGCAACGCCTGATTAAGCTCAGTAAAGTCCGACAGGGCTTTGAGAGGAACAATGCCCTCAGAACTCCAACTGCCCCGTCGGGTCAGACAGTCCCTCCCTGCTGTGAGTCTCATGCCAGGTATCCTCTTCTCCCTCACCCTCTCCCTTTTCCATCATATCTGATAACAGCTGCAAGACCTTGGGATTCCTCGCCTTCTTACGTCTCTCCTGAACACATTCCAGTTTTCCCCAGACAGAAAGTGCCTGCACTCTCCTTTCTCTGTCTGTGCATCCAAATGCAAATCAAACCCATTAATTCACGACCTGGGACCGTGAGCCTCAGGTTGGGTTTCAGGTATTCTGAAGGGATTTGGTGGATGACAATGTTTTCTATGTAATATTCAATGCAAAACCTTCTTACCCAACTCATCCTCCTGTTTGCAGGAAGTTGTGTTAGAAAACCTTTTCTCAATTGCAAATCTCCAAACTACTGCTGGGGTTGACTCTTGGGGCTGGTCCTGTGCAGGATTAGGAGCTAGCCTAGATGGTCCTTGTGGGTCCCTTCCAGCTCAGCATCTTCTGTGTGATTCTGTGTGTGTGTAAGTTTTATATCAAGAAATAGCCTGAAAGTACCATGTTCCCACTACCTGTTGCAAGTAGCTGTGAAATGGGGGTTCCTGATGTGGGACTTTGTGTTTTCTCACTTGCTGATGACAAAAGCTCAGTACTTGAGGGTTGGCTTGACAGATTTATTTGTAATCACAGTTATTATACGCTGTGATGGCTTCTTGGTACAGCTGCCTGCAACACTGGGCTGACCTGCCTTTGGGTTTTGTGGGTTCTTCTATTTAAAAGCAAGACAAATATTTTAACAGGAAAAAATGGAAATAATTTGAAAACATAGCTGTCAATGGGTTTGATAAACTACTTGTTTTTAAAAAGTAACTCTTGAGAGACCCATTATCACCTAGATTAGGCTGGATCAATGCAGTGCCAAGTAAGTGTCATCATGTAGGAAGTTTAAAGATCAGTCATAAAAAGGAACTTGGAAAAAATAGTTCGGGGAAAAAAACCTGGTTTCTTTTAATGTGCTTTCACTTGTTATTATTAGAATACAGCTGAATTGTCTTAAAGACATTCAACACCTTTTTTTATAGTCTATATTTAAGTGAAAGTGTGATTTCCTAGCCCCTTACTGAAATGGGATTGTGAGATTAAAGGAAAATTTACTTCGGATCATTATTTGCTGCTGTCCAAGCAAAACTGACACTGTGGACATGATGGATTTTCACTTGCGAAATACTGAATAGTCTTGTTGTCTGGCCCACCTGAGCACTTTGTAGGATGAAGCTAAAATAGACTGGTGAGGGGGATGGTGTTACAGAATCCCAGATAGAGTTGTTGGTTATGTTTATCTACCTTACCTCTCTATCACTACATAAGTTTTTCCACAGTACGTATCTTCCCTTCCAAAAAGATACTGGATAGAATGTTCATGCCAGAAGTGAATAAAAGATGATCGAGGAGGTTTGGAAATGAAGAAACAACATGGTTTTCACTGACACTGAGACAGTTTAGAAAGAAAATGAGACAGCAGTTTTTCTGGCTTTGGACATGGTACCCACATATCATTTCTCCTCAGACCTATCTAGCTGTATCCACCTTCCTTACATTCTGGTCATCAATTAAAAATCACTCTCAAATAGTGGTACTTCAAATCAGGACTGACTAAAATAGTGATCTTTTTGCCATGTGTTAAAAACTTGATGAATGTCCATTGTTGAAAACATCATTTTCCCGAATCCCTGCTCCAGCCTCCGAGCTCATTCCTGCAGTCAGTGTATGGATCAGAGGAATGAAGTCAATGAAATCTTAACTGAGCAATGTCTGCTGACCTTGACCTCTCCAAAGTCAATGTAATTCCTCCAGCATCCTATGTCCAGTGTGTCTGGTTTTAGCTTTGATCTTGGGACAGATCTTCATCCGCGCTCTGGGCTTCTAAATGTCAATGCATGAAGACGTCATTAAGAGAGTAATTGTGCTTATATTTTATATTTTAGCATGATATTTCTGAAGAAACTGGGAACTAAACTAAACTATGCTCCTCCGTCTGGGAACACAATGAGTTAAAGTCTTGGGCTTATTCAGGCAGAGATGTCATTGCTGCCCCTCACTTTGGGCTTTGTCATGGAGCCTGAGTCACTCTTCACATAAAAAAAAAGATGCAGGGAAAACAAGAAATGACACAACTGGAATTCACCCTCGTCACAGCCAAGGTACACAGGGAGGAATGGCACAGGCCTGACTCATTCCCACTGAACTTCACCTTCCGTGCAACCCTCCCCACTGGTAGGGAAGCACCCGAATGAAGTGGTGCTGGCATTGTACAGGAGCCACCAGTAGAGCACTTGGACAAACGCTTAGACTGTCAAGGGAAGAGTTTCCAAAGAGTGACAGAAACTGAGAGAAACCGAGAGAACGGCCTCACTTGTTCCAGACAACTAATCAGAAAACATGTCTTGTGCTAAAGTAATAAAGCCAGGTACTGGCAGGAGTATGAGCTGCAAAATAATATCCCTTCATATTACGTATTTCCAACCAATAGCCACACACAGTTAACTATAGGTTCATTTAGTTGCACACCAAGCCGTGAGAGTTAACCCTTAGGTGCTCAGCAGATAATACAGTGGAAAGCAGATGTCTCATGCTGAAAAATGTTGATAAATTTTAGTTCTCCAAGTCAGTAGTTTTAGTAAACGAAGGATGTTTTTCCTTTCTATCAAGCTTTTCAGGTGCTTTCAAAGTAATTCTACATCGACTTTCCAGTACTGCCCTCATAAAAATGTGATATTTCTTAGCTTAACAACTTCTTTAACTCCTTTGGTTTAGAAAGAAGGAGAAGGTATGCTCATGTTTGATTTACAGAGAGACATATTCAAGTTTCAATCCCAACACCCTGTTCACAACTCAGCAAATGACACGGGAGATGCTCCCAGTGCCTGTTTTGCCTTCCGGCTGGAAAGATCACCTGAGCCACCTCCCACCCACTCCCATTCCCATTTCACAGAGATGACATGACCTAGGCTGTGGATCCAAGCCCACTGCCAAGCATGGCTGTACCCTGGGTGGGATATCACCAGGCTGGCACATCAAGCAACAGCTGCTCAGGGAAGTGAGAGCTATTCTTGTCATTTAAGAGAAATTTCCCAATACTCCTCCAGCTAATCAGCAGGCAATTATGTTAGTTGGCATAAGGCAGAAACTGGATCACAAAACACTGTGTATTGGGAAGAGATTTCCACACAGTTCATGTTTACAATTCAAATTATTCACATTACCATAAAACAACACGATTTTGGTGTTCATTGTAATATTCCTGTGAGAATTATTATTCCACAAAGGTGACTTCCCAGTTAAGTTCCACACGTAAGTGTTTTCCCCTCCAGTTGCAGTTGGGACAATAGATCCGCACCTCCATGTTTTCAAATAGCTTCCACTTATCAGAGATAAGATCCTACCAGCAGAGCCCATCTCTGCAGCCTCGCAGCTGCCAAGATCAGCACACCCATATCCAGGCCAAGAATTTTAACAAGGATCTTCTGGCCTGTTGTCAACGAAAATTTCCTCCTGTGCAGAGGAAAGTGGAATTTCCTAAATTTATGTGTAATGCTCAGCGCAATCTAAGGACAGGTTGGGCAGAGAAGCTGTGGCTGCCCCATCCCTGGAAGTGTCCAAGGCCAGGTTGGATGGGGTTTGGAGCAACCTGGGATAGTGGAAGGCGTCTCTGCCCATGGCAGGGGGTGGGGCTGGATGGGCTTTAAGGCCCCTTCCAACCCCAACCATCCTGTAATTCTATGATTTTCAGCAATATTTGAAGTTCCTGTCCTACAAAGCGATCACACATTAATCGAAATTCCCTTTTGAGGTTTGCTCTACTGATCCATGTGGCTCCCCAGGCTCAGCTCACCCCCCACACCACACACTGCTGCTGCTTTTTAACACATCCACCTGCTTACCACGTATATACGAGTTCAGTCGCAGCATCCAACAACACCATCAATAGTCCCTCTTTATAAGCCATGTATAAGTGAGTCTTGATATCAAGATTGATGTTTCTGATGAAGTGTTAACCAATTGCTCTTTGTCTTTAGTTTAGAAGTCATACGATGCTACAGCTAAACACCAGTTTCACCAGTACATAAAGCCACCATCAAAAGAAACCATGCATGTCTGTAGTACATGTTTAATGTAGTGACCTGACATTAATTTTATAAATCTCTCTTTAAGGGGAGCCTTAATATAAAGCATAACCCTGTTAAACATTATTTTAAAAATAGTTATTAAATCTATAATTTTCTAGAAAATACTGTAAGACTTTGATTACACCTTTTAGTCTGTATTTGCTCTAAGTGTAGCAAGGTAGTCTTCTCAAGTTGATTCCCTGGGAAAACAGCCTAAGCACTCTCTTGGTGTCTGGCTCCCTTCTGCCTTCCTGCCTTCTCATGTCCCACCAGTAACAGCTGCACCTTTACAGGGATTTCAACCAGATATGACAAAGGGTAGACATTGTGAAGAAACTTCTGTGAAGTCTTAATCCAAGTCTTCTGGACACATACTCTTGGCTCCTTGCTGAACCTCTTTATTTACCCACTATTGTGCCCTCTCAATAGTTAATTGTTTTATGACTGCAGGATTTATATACCCAAAGATAACAGTATGTGCTGTGATTCAGTTAAAGTCTCCTGTGGGAATAGCTCTGCCAGAGAGTACATGGTTGTGCTCCCAATTGTGTGTGGTCTCATGTTTGGTGTAAGATCTGGGATGCTTTAGGCAAGACTAGTTTCCTTAGTGCAGGCCACCAGAACCTACGGCTGGAGCACCAGCAACACATATTGGCTTAGATCTCGTTCAGAATCCATCCCTACTGACACATTCCTGCTGTTTGTCCCAGAGGACACCCTTTGGGTGCAGGTCATTTTTAAGTACCAGAAGGCTTGGGGTGATTTCAATAAGCAGTTCTGATGCAAATTAGTATTTGTGCCTTCTGGGACTAATTGGCCATGCAGACCAAGCATCCTCTCTGCAATTCCCTGAAACCTTTATATCCTTTAATAGATCCATCGTGCATCCTTCCAGTACCAACAGGCCTTGCCTGTGTCCTTGGACTAAAAGGCTGATCTTCATTTAATCGATTTTTTAATTGTTTACTTCAAAATACCTGGAAGCTCCTTCCATTAAAGTCTGTTCCACTTGTACAGCAAGTGCCAGCCATTATTGCTCTTGGTGGGAGTTTGGGGCTTCATGACTTCACAGTTTTCTGCCACCACAAGTTTGAACCAAACCTTGGTTTGACTTTCGGCTTTACCAAAACCTCTGTTCCAGGTATCTCTGCTTAGCCCAGCTGAGTTCACATCACTGACTCATCATAGCAAGGCTCTTGGGGATGTTCCTGGGCAGCTCAGACTCAAGAGGTTTGGGCTGTGACTGCAAGAGATGCTGGTTTCCCTCCCTGTTGACACAGGATGGAGCAGAAATTCAGCCCCACAAACCAAGAGTGATGTTTACTTTGTCAGAGATGTAATGAGTGAGACTGCACAGTGCAAAATCTCCAGCATCAATTCAGTGTAAACTTCATGGTCTGTTTCTGTATTAAAAATGTTCTCAATGACCAGCCTGGCCTAACCATTAGTTTCCTCCTAGCTTGGCCAATGCCAGCCTTCTGTTGAGTTTTCCTAAAATATGGATATGGAAGAGTCTACTTATATACAAGGAAATCAATCTTAGGTTTGGAAACCTGAATTTGAAGGGTGACAAAGGTCACCTGGAAGAAGCAGAATGGTGCTTATCAGCTATTTCTGAGAACCTTTCAACAACTTAGGCCTAAATTTAGGTATGAAGCCCAAAAATCTTGGATTCTGATTAAATTTCTCAACAAAACATCAAAAAGCACAGGTTAATAGAAATAATACAAGGCAAGACAGCCAAGCTCCTAGGTCAGAGCTAAGGGTAACAGGTGCTATGTTTTCCTACAACTTTTCACAGAGTCACAGAATGGTTTGGGGTGGAAGAGACCTTACAGATCATCTAATTCCAACCCCCTTTTTTTTGTTACGTGTTCAGCATGAGTTCCACAATACCCAAACACCGCAGGTATCTATTGTGCTTTGTGATGGCTGCATTTGTTTCAAAACAGGAATTTCTGTCCAGGCTTTTGTTCTGCAATAGGAGAGACACCAAAGACTCCACCAAGGCTCCAAAGGTGCTGAAACACTGGGAGAACTGAGTAATCTACAGAGCACCTATTTGTGTTTAGTTGGTGTTCCCCACTGAGCACTGAATGGCAAGTGTGTGCCCTGTGGGAAATGTTGCCAACTGTCCAGAGGGAAAGGCCAAATTAAATCAGAAATTGTCCAGAAATATGTGACCCAGCCAGTGGCTTTGCCAAGCTAATTAATCATCAGACCAGGCATCTGACTATTTCAGTTATAAAGGGTGCATGATATTAAATTTGGAATTTGAGATCTTTGTTATTTATTAACAGAGCCTGGCCCTCAGCTCAGCTACCTTTGTCAGCACCATGACAGACTGTCAGCTCCAGGAATCATGTACATGAAATGCATGTTTTGCTCATCATGCCAGAATCCTCTAAAACTGCGGCTGCAGGTAAGTGATAGCATTTATCATTCCCTAATCTTCAGCATAAATCAGGAACTCAGTTTTCAACCACATGACATATAGGAAGGAGTTGAAGGCCAAAATACAAGTAGGACCATGTATCACCATTTCTGATTAGCTGAAAGTGGAGGACAAGTGGAATGAAAATTCATTCTTGTGGATTACAGCTCTCGTGCAGTCCAATTCCCTCTCATAATTTAGACTAACATTAATGTTCCCTTTATCTTTACCCTGGGCTTTTGAGAAGATGCAGAGCTTGTCTGTCAAGCTTGGACTTGTTTTAAGCGCTATTATCTAACAGAAGTAGGAAAGCTATAAAATAGTACTTTGATCCTTCCAAATACAAACAAAATGCTGGAAGAGTGCACGGGTTGTATATTATTTTTTCACACCTCAGAAATTGCCCAGCAGGGTTTTGTTGTGCTCTGCAAACACTCAGCTGGGTGGGATTTTTGGAAGCACTCAGCTGTGTCCTGTGGTCCCACCAAACTTTCCCATTCAGTGCACTGGATTCACTCCAGTGCTTGGCCTTTCTGGTAATCCTGCCGCCCCCCAGCAAACGTGTGGTGATGATGCTGCCAGGAGAGGCTTAGTTGCATCTAAAGCTCCTTTTCTAATTGCACTGAACCAGGGCTGTGGTGCCAGGCCTGGAGGCTGGAGAGCCTGGAGAGAAGGCAGGGACTCAGCAGGCTTGGGTTTACCTCAGATAACATGCTAGAACTGGATCCAGGTCTTTGGTGGACACTCCTCTTTGCCTACACTTTACAGCCACATCAGTGACATTTGCCAGAAGTTACTTTTTTATATTATATTCTGTCTGGTCACACTGAGGTACCAGCCCTGTGTAAAAACCTTCTCCTAAACCTTCTCCCCCTGCCTGGTGTTAATTTAAGCAAAATATTGTACCAGGACAGCCACTAGGACATTACACATAGTCCTATTTGCTGCACCTAACACCAGATTTTCTAGATGTTACATGACATTTTAGCAGTGGAACCACATTTTCCATTTATTAAGACTACCACTGCTTTGTGGGTGGAGATGCTGTGTGTCATTTGGGCTGAAGGTGCTTTGCACAGTGTTTCAGGCATGGTTGTCTCCACTACACTGCCAGGCTCCATGTCAACCTCATCTCTCAGAGGCGTGACAGCTCCAGCTAAACTCTGTCACAACATTTACTCCACTATCAACAAGGGGCATCTCCCTGCCCACAGACTGAGCTCCCCACCTTCCTACAAGAATGGACACATGGGAGGCCTTTTCCTGGCAAGGAACTTGGGAAAGGACTTGGACAGTTCTGTGTTGCAGGAGCAGCACAGGGCCAAGTGTGCACACACTCAACCCCTCTGCTGACGATGGATGTCCAACTGAGGGAGCACTAAGAGGAGCTGGGTGTAAATGAACAAGCTCTTGAACAAGTGGGCATCACAACTAGTCCTGTGTATGTTCATCACCTCAAGGTCCCTCACAGGAACTTGCAGAAAGTTATTCCTGAAAAAAGCTTTCCAACTTCAAGCCGCTGTAAATCAGGGACGTACCCCAGCTGTGATCATTTCACAAGGGGTTGTATCTGCCGCTAAAGAGGGAAGCCATTCATCAGCTGTGCATTTAAGGAGCATCCCTAACAGTAAGAACTAGAAGCTTCTGAATAGAAAAATCAGGAATATCCTTGTGCCCACGCAAAAAAAAAAAAAAAAACAAACCAACAACAACAACAAAAAAACAAAACAAACAAACAAACAAAAAAACCAAAAAAACCCCAAAACAAAAAAACCAACCCTGTTGGAAGATGTGAAGTGCAATTGCAAGGGCACTGCTCAGTCCTGAACTCCAAGGAGCATGGCTGTGTGTGCTGCTGTACTATAATATCACTTGACTGCTGGTGCCAGGAGAATCAGGGCAGCCTCTCCCAGTCCTGTTCAGCTCAAAGCTGCTCTCCGAGACTCTCTGGAGTCAATGGTAATTTCGAGCAGCTCCAGACACAGGCGAGCTTTATTCTGGTGTGCGTGTGCCAGTAGAGACATTGCTCCTGACAGAGCCAGCTGAGTACAGCACTGCATGGTTTGGGTTGGTACCAGCCAGCTGGGCTGTGTGCAGGGTCTGCTCATGGCCAGATTCCAGCAGGGACATCTATGTGGGAAGGAATCTTTTGGCTCCTCTATGGGGCCCGTGTCCTCCTGGCACACCAAGTGTACCCCGTTAGCACTGTGCCTGCCAAGCAGCATGTATCAGATCCATGATTGTCTTTTGGAAGCAGAGCTCCTACTGGGAGCTGCTGGAATGGTGGGGTGCCTCTGGAAGACTGGCCTTCCTCAGGCAGGGCCATTCCAGCAGGGCTGCAAACACAAAAGCTGCTCTCCCCCTCCACTGCAGGAAACTGCAGGTCTCTGACCAGGGACAGACCCAGGGAATGGCCTGAAGTTGTGTCAGGGCAGGCTCAGGTTGGATCTCAGGGAAAGGCTGTTCCCCCAGAGGGTGGTGGGCACTGAGCAGGCTCCCCAGGGCAGTGGGCACAGCCCCAAGGCTGCCAGAGCTCCAGGAGGGTCTGGATGATGCTCTGGGGCACAGGGGGTGACTCTTGGGGCTGGGCCTGTGCAGGGCTGAGGGTTGGACTCCATGATCCTAGTGGGTCCCTTCCAACTTAGCATATTCTGGGATTCTGGAATTCTGTGAATAGTTCCACATTTTCATGTGCTTTAAGATTCAGTTCAGGCAGAACTGTTAAAGTTCCAGAATTCCAGGCCTATATTCAGAAGAATTATAAGTGTTAAATTGTTTGGGAGCCTCCTATTAACCTTGTCCCTTTTCTAACATAATGCTCACAAATTTCCAAGTGGTTCATCTGTGAGGGCTTGTTCTGTGCTGCTTCTGGTAGTCAGGCTCATAGACTAGTTAAAGAACGAGATAGAAATACCTGTCTCCTCTAGACATGGCTAATTCTTGCAGTGGTGATTGCACACTAGGCAAGGAGAGGAACATGTTCAGGGAAGTTTCATGGCAGCAATGTTCTCCTGAGGTAAGAGATGTAGCAAGTAGAGAGTGTCATAAGTGTGGGCTTTTCAGAACAGCTTGGGAGACCTCCTGACCTCCCTGTGTGTCACTTCAGCATTTATTACAGTTTTCCCTGAAGGGTAAAACACTAAACTCTTCAATCTATTATGATCACTGAGTGATGCATTTCAGAAACACCTTCTGGGTTCTCCCAGCTTTGTTTGGAATTTGCAGTAGCTCTGTTGGGCACGTCCTGCACATCCCTCAGGAGCCTTTGAGCTGAAGGGGAGAACTGAAACACCCCTGATTCAGAAGATGAAGTGACACTACAATGTTAGTGCACCTCCAAAGAGGAATGCTGAATAAAAATCCACCTTGATGTGCTCTTGAATTGCAAAAGCCTTCTAATGCAGCCTGTGCCCATGATTTATAACAATGACTCATAATATTGCATTATACTTAATATGATGTAACGCTGATGCAAGATGCCATTCGTGGAATTTCAATGTCACAGAGAAAAAGAGAGGAGAGAGCAGTCTGGTCATGTACCTTGCCATGCTGTCAGAACAAAAATTTACAGCCAAAATATGTAGAACCTTTCAATATCTACTTTGCTATTTTTTAGCAGGATAACTTGGAGAATAACATTTTTATTTCCTAGAGCATAAATATCACTCAGACATACGTTATTGTGTTACTTACAGTAATTTAATTAACTTTGTACTTGAGAAGACAAATTTGCTAACAGACAATTCAGTCTTGCAATTAGAACCCCTCACATGGACGTTTTCAGGGCAAATCAGGATGATGCCTTTAAATTAATTGAAGTTTTATCTCTCTTTTCTGACCCAGCTGTTATGAATTCTCCTCCTGTTCTCCCTGTACTCTTGCTTCTTCCTGCAGTGAATCAGCATTTCAGGAAATACTAATTCAAAGAGGAAAGACACTCTAAACTCTGTTTCTGAAGGTCAGAAATAGCTGCTCTCCAACAGGTTTGACAAATGAGGTGAGGCTTCTCGGGCTGCTTGGGGCCACTTTCGTAGGGTGGATGCGACCCCTGTTCTGAACTCTGCCCCCTCCCTTCCACCCGGGCTGGGAACTCTGAAGTGCTATAGGAGGTAGCGTTTTGTCACCCAGACAGGGAGACAAACTGAGAATAGAGCCCTGTCCTTTAACAGTGAGCAAAACTGCTGATGGTGCGGGACCCACTGGCATCACTGGCTTTAGTTTGTGGTGTGGGAGCAGCTGGAAACGGGGATGTGCCCCACACCCTGGTCTCAAGGAGGGCTCCGCTCTGCATCCTGGGCGTGCACATGGCTGTTTTTCAAGCACTGCACTACCAAAGCTGTTAAGCAAAGGAACACGGTTGTTCTCCACCTATGACCTTTAAAATCCTCCCCATTTGACACAGTCAATTGTCTCATTTCCACAGTGAGCTGACAGATTATAGAATCACAGAATATCCTGAGTTGGAAGGGACCCACAAGGATCATCCAGTCCAACTCCTGGCCCTGCACAGGACACCCCAACAATCCCACCCTGTCCCTCAGAATGTTGTCCAGATGCTCCTAGCACTCTGGCAGCCTTGGGGCCGTGACCACTGCCCTGGATAATTGTACTACTGCTCTGACAGTCTCACATATTCAATATGTTCTGAAACTGCTGTTGGCACTGCAGGAAGCAGAGACACATCTGCCTAAAACTATGAGAAGGTGGAAAGTCTTGAACTGAGATCTCCAGAACCCCGGATCTTCCCCAGTAAGCCCAGCAGACCTGCCTGCTGCAGTGCAAAGCCTGTCACCTCTCACTCACCAAGACGGAACAGAAGAATTCACCATTTATTCTTAAGGAGAGAACTAGATAATGATAGGTCTGTGCTTTATTAGAGCACATCCTGAACCACCTGCAGCTGAAGGAGGACCTTTTCAGAGGTGAGTGGACCAAACACACAGCACAGCTTCACACTGCAAGACCAAAGAAGTAGAGGGGACTAACTTTTGAATGGTGTAGTGGTGCCTACAGGTGAAGGTAACAAATCAATACGAATCGAACATCTAGTTTATTTTTGGATGCCTGGTAGGTGCCAGTCTGTCTCCTAAGTGCATAAATATTATCAAAAACCTAGCCATGGGCAAACAAAACTAGACAAGAATTTGTAGCCCAGAGGAAAGGCACCAGGAATAGCTTGTGTGGAGGCTGATAAGATCCCTATTGCTCCAAAAGGGAGAGTACCACCTCACAACAAGACTGTCTTTGTTGTGAAAGAGTGAGGTTGTGAGAGACTTGGCTTGCCAAATACCCACAGTGCCCCCCACCCCACCAATTGTCTTTAAATACTGTGATCTTTCACACAAGAGCAAGGCCTGAAAGGAACCTCTCCAGCATTTATTCATTCTCTACAGGACAGTGGAGCAACAAGCCTCTTCTCAGTCCTGTTACTCTTTCGTTCCCCTGCAGATTTCAGAGATTTGTTCGAACAAAGATTAGTAATTTTGCTCTGTGAGGGGTGCAGGAAGAAGTGCAGAAATATCTCTAGATCAGAACAGTTCCTGAGCCTGCTGGAGAAATGGCAGATGGCCAGAGATAGCACATACACCGCTGTTCTCCCAGGTAACAATGAGGAGAGCTGAATCTTCCAGCCACAAGCTCTTGGGATGGCAAATTGTGCTCGGAGAGGTGAGAAGCACAAGGAGCTCATGTCCTCAAGGGGAGGCTGCTGAGTGCTCTGCCTTCCCACAGCCCAGCTCCAGAACCAACAGCCCTCCTCTACCCAAGGTCCACACCTGGGTGAGAATGGAGACAAAAAAATGCAACTCTTCTACTTGTCTGTATCTGCGAGCTCTGCACTGGGGAAACATTTATAGCCAGTAGGCAGTTCCATCTGTGTTTGCAGGCTGGTGTAGGCTGGTGTGTCATTTCTTGGGAATCTTTTACTGCCAGCACCTATCAAATACTTTCAAGGAAGTAGCTTTCCCTCAAAGGTGAAACTCCCCTGTTATTTTTTACTTCCCTGGATTTGTGCTCATGTAGCAGAGCAGGCTGTGGGCGTTGGTGTCTTACCAAGCTTTTCAGCTAGCAGAAGCTAAGTAACAAAGATCTCAGATCATTTGTTTAGCAAATATTACTGATTAATCCTTGAGTTATTATCAGAATTCAGTTTTGCTTGTGTTGAAGTACAAGTTTTTGCACCACAGAGCCTTATACAGGCATTTGCGATAAGACACAGGGCAAAAACCTTAATCTTACGTATAAAACTACTACAGTAGCATTATATTAAAGAAGGGTTACGCTTTCGTTTGAGGTGGAAATGGCTTTTCTTCAATACAATCTGCTTGGCTCCAGCATAAGTAGAGATGTCTCAGAGCCTACAGGTAATTACCACAACAAAAATAGTATCCACAAATTAGCTGCTGTTCCTAACTTCCTTCTCCCATTTGCTTCTAAGTCACACTAACAGAATGCTGAAATCAGGAGTATTGCACAGGAGGGCAAATGGGGGAAGGCAAAATAGAGAGCTAAGGAAGCAGAGGATTGACATTCCTCCTGTAGGATGCGATCAGCAAAATGGTCACTCCCATAGGGAAAACAGCACTGGATGTACCCACAGAGGGCTGTATGGGGAGCACATGGACACCCTTGGCTGTTCCCAGCTGGAACCACAGCACCACTGGGACCACCCTGAGGTTTGCTGGGAATGCCTGACCTGCAGGGATCTGAGGAGCACAGATCACACTGAGTCTTTCACCTGCAACAGGAACATGGCCAATACAGCAAATCCAGGGCGCTTGGTGCCCAGGATCCCCAGGAAACCCCTGTGTGGTAGCCTCTGGATTCCTGCCTTCCCCAGCACCAGTGGCTGCTTTCAGCCCTCCAGTCCCAGGGAAAGGGGAGGGGATGGGAATCTTGCTCTGCAAACCCATGTGCTGGTGTAACAGGGAGCCCTTTGCTGCAGCATTTCCCTGTGCAGGGGCAGTGCTCACACAAAGAGCAGGGTTTGAACAGTGGGGCTGAAAACGATCCCTTTTCAGCTGAGTGAGACGTTCATGTCTGAACCTGACGAGAATCCCGCTTTCCCACACAGTAGCAGCTTTTTATCATAAGTATTGTTTGACTTCCCAGATAAAATGTTTGTTTGCTTTCTTCCCTTTACAGCTGGAAAGAGTAACATTTAGACAGATATTTGAGGGACAGATGGCCCAACAAGCTTACCTAACTTGCAGAGGGGCCTACTTGCCTACTGTAAATGATGTCAGCATGAAAGCACTGGATTCTCCGCACTGGAGGTGATGGAAGCCCATCTCCAATCCCAGGATGGAGATGGCAGAGCAGGGGTTACTCACCTTCCTCCCAGCCTCATTGTTGTGCAGGTTCATGAGCGTCCTCGCGTTTTGTTTGATCTCCCGGGCGTCCACAAACACCTTGGCGAATCCGATCCCGTATCGGATGTCAGCAGAGCAGCCTCCCCATTTCCAGCCTTCCTCTTTGTGGTACTGTCCCTGTTTCTCCTTGTCACAACCACAGTCACTCAGGTTTCCCTGTGTGCAGGCAGCTGTGATGGCGTGTGCCACCCCGGCCGCGATGATGGCGTAGGTGAACGCGGCCTCTCTGCTCCCTGAAATGGAAAAGGGGCCATAAATACATGATACCTGAAAGCTAAAAACTGTCATAAGCACGTGATATCTGAAAGTTAAAAACTGCCATA
Source organism: Acropternis orthonyx (assembly GCA_035583155.1). Taxonomy (NCBI): domain Eukaryota; kingdom Metazoa; phylum Chordata; class Aves; order Passeriformes; family Rhinocryptidae; genus Acropternis; species Acropternis orthonyx. The sequence goes on from JAWWEU010000023.1 coordinate 20,293,897, forward strand.
AACACGTGACACCTGAAAGTTAACAAGTGCGATAAATATGTGATACCACATGGGGACACGAGTTAGAAAACCAGGCAAGCTCCTGCAGGGCAAACATCAGAAGTTATTATTAGAAGAGCTGTAAATCTGCAGGCATAAGCAGAGCATACTCTTCTAAGTATTGATTTTGGTGCATGGTCACTCTCTAAAATGAAAGCTCTACATGAGAGAATAGGAGATAAAGTATTGTTGAGGTAACTTCATCTATACATTTGCAGATAGTATTAGAAGTAGTCAAACTAAAGCTTTTACAGCAAGAGGGTGGGGTGGCAAAGGCTCTAGCTTAAAAAAAGAAAGAAAAACAAAATAGGTGGGATTGGGGGTGAAATCACTAAAACAACCTTATTCAACTTTTTTAAAAAGTCACAGAATCCCAGAATAGGCTGAGTTGGAACGGACCCACAAGGATCATCAAGTCCAACTCCTGGCCCTGCACAGGACCATCCCCAAGAGTCACACTCTGTGCCCCAGAGGACCATCCAAACTCTTCCTGGAATTAGCTCAGAAGTAGGATTTTATTTAGAAACTTACACTAACTACACTAAAAGGGTTTTTTACAGTAAAACAATCTCTGTTGGACATCTTGTTCTGAAAGCATTTTAACTGAACTGGGACATTTCTCTCACACTGTGTCACAAACTCTTCAACACTGACTCAATGAAATAAGTTTTGGGTTTAATTTCAAAATTTCTCATCAGATGGAAAAAAAATCCTGACCTATTGTAGGTACCATGACCAAAGGAAGGTGAAGTAGAGCCTCACCTGAGGGCTGTGAGGCAGAGGTGAAACCAATATCATTTCATGCAATGAGGCTCTAATGACAGACTTCTGTTTGTTGAGAAGGGGCTTCTCACTTTGAACCAAAGATCTAATTTATCTCCTTGAAGTTGTCTTGCATTCTGGTGTGTGGATCTCCCACAGATGGGCCCTACAGGACCTATGAGACTTTTGGAACCAGTCCTGCTGAGAGAGGGTCTCTTCAATACCCAAGGAGGTTTGCAGAGCCCTTTAAAAATTCTTGGATCTCCCAAACTAAGAACTTACCCCTACTCTTGTTTCTCCAATGACTAAATGTGCCCTTGCATCAATAGGATCAGGATCAGGCTCTTAATTAGGAGAGTGCAGATGGGAAGATCCCCTTTCCATCTCCAGTTCTGGCAGACCTCAGCTGCTGGCAATAGTTTATTATACATGAAACAAGCCCATTTCTGCTGTTTATTGGATTTCACAAAAAAAAAAAAAAAAAACCAAACAATTGCTTGGGGAAGAAACCTTACAAGCTCAGCTACGTCCCTTCCATGTATATGATCTAGATTGTTGCTTTTAATGAAAAATGTTCACTTCCTTATGTCAAGGAAGTAAAATGGAAAACAAGATGACATTATCACAAGCTCTTAATAGTCAACTTCATACCCTTTTATACTGGCATAGGCAATATTCCCATTGGACCTGCTAAGCATTGTATTTATTAAGAAACTGGCAGTCAAGTATCAAACTTCCTGGAAGAATTCCTTGTTTCTCCTCATTTGGAAAAAAAAAAAAAAAGGAAAAATCATAAAATGTTGAATGGTTGTGACTGTGGAATTTGCAGATGAAGCTTTCTAGAACTCGTGGCTTTTTATGAAAGAGAAATCTCAGGCTTTGGGTGCATTTGGAGCTGTGCTCTCAGAGCCTCTGAGGTTGCGAGGGGAGGCGGGGGAGGCAAGGGGGGTGGGGTCCCACTCCTGAGAGCATCCACCAGGACCAGCCAGGGCACCCTCCCAGAGCCTCCTCCAGTTTATACTCACCAATATCCTCACTATTTTAAGCACAACACTGTGAAAAACTCCCTGATAGACAGGAGAGGTACACCCAGACGCCCCAGTTTCTCTGCTCAGAGGGGAGCAGGGCTTTACATCAAGTTTCTGTTTCATGAAGCAGCAAAGGGGACATGGTCAAGAAAAGTATTTTCGAGTTGAAATTTTCATCTGGCTCTTTTTTCTTTTCCCTTTGGTTGAATGATTTCTGTCCAAGCACAAGTTATTTTTAAGATCTAGAGTAAAAACCACTGGGAGATCACTCTAATCTGACACACTCACATTATAAAGACTGAGCAGTTCTTTTGCTTCTTAGAGGGGAGGAAAATGTAACACAGAGAATATAAAACTAGTTAATACAAGCAGAATCAGAATCCAATGTCCAGCTTGATCATAAATCATATTACATAAATTATTTTATAAGTTTGTCTTATTTAGGGGTAAAGATTAGCAGCTTTTAAAAACTAAAGTGTAGGAGATTACAAGGTAAACAAAGCAAGTGTCTGGCAGAATTGATCCAGGTAGGAAGTACCTTGGCACTTGTGCAGTATTGATAAAGTGCATCAAACTGTGCCTGTTATTCATAAATGATTCACTTTATAAGTTTCATTATCCTTGTCTGGCTCACAGAGTTGTCAGGATGGGTGGGAAGCTCAGCTCATGTTGAGCCTCTTCCTTGACAGGGCTTTAGGCATCAGAACAGTGTCATAGGAGGGCTATAACCAAACAGGATAACAGGAGGATGCTCCTACCACTTTTAAACAGCCAATACAACTCCTCTACTTTGGATTTCAGCAGACAGTAGAAATGCCTGGAGGATCTCAGAGGGAAACACGCTTTACCAGGGAATGGGCAGGCAGCTGCTCTTTGCAGACACTGCTTTGTTTCCTCTGAGCTTGTCCTGATGCTCCAGAACAGGCTGACCAAGGAAATACTGCTCCACATTCAGTCTAATCTCAAAATATGTGTGGGTTGAAAGGCATAACCTCATCACTTCTGAATTCCCAAAGATGAACAATGGCCTGATATGACCTTTTATTTTCTTTCTTGTTTAATTTTCCAGTGCACCTGACAGCCAACTTAGATCTGTGCTTTACTTTCCTTCTGAAAATTTTGTAGCAAAAATTTAAGGATCTTGGCATTAGAATAAGATAATACTTTGATATCAAAAAAACCCTGAAATCCTCTCTTATGTACGTTAAGCTGTAGGGGATGGTGACTGCAGCATCCCAAAATACTTCATAGATGGGTACAACACTTCTGATTCAGGAAGACAAAGTAATTTAGCAAAGCAGGAGATATGGTACCAAAACCAGAATAAGGAAAAACACAGAACTGGCAGCAATGTGAGACACAGAGCCCACTCTGGCTAATGACCAGGATCAGTTCTTTCCTAGCAGAAATAATCAGTAGGTTGGTGGTAACATCAAGGGTTTTGCTCTTCTGCATAACTGAAAGAGTGTGGAAAACTCTGATCTGCAATCACTACCTTCTCTAGAAGACTAGAAATATCAGACCACAGCTGGAAGAGTAAACTATGTTTTCAGCACTGACATCAGAAAAGACATTTTGGAGAGAGTTAAATAAAATATACTTATTGGCATAAGCTGCTCAAACTGCCCCTTGGCCAATTTTCTGACCCATTTGCTACATGTGTTGGGCGACGACACGGGAACTAAATCTTCTTTCAGGCAATTCCCACTGAACCCATCCTTAAACTGCAACTGGGCTTTAACCTATTTCTTTTTTTAACAGTAAACATTTAATTTATAAATGCATATAATGAAGAGATCAGTTGATACTTCTGGGTGGATTGGTGCAAATCATGCTCCCAGGTGCACGGTGAGCTTAAAAGAGCTTTTTGTGGAGGTCTTTCCAGCCCGTGATTTGCCAAGGGGCACAATAAACCAATGTGAAGAGTAAACAGGTACAAGAAGGAATGACATGTGCCTGAGACCCACAGGAGTTACAGAGAAAGGTAGAGAGTTATCTATTATAGAATCCCAGAATGGTTTGGGTTGGAAGAGACCTTAAACCCATCCCATGGGCAGGAACACCTCCCACTAGCCCAGGTTGCTCCAAGCCCAGTCCAGCCTGGTCTGTTTGGGTACAAGGATTACAAACCATTCTCTCAGCTCCTGAATGATACATTCTTCTCATTGTCTCCAATGAGCAATGTCTGGACACGCTCCAGAGCTCAACTCCAAGCACTGGACACTCCAGAGAAGGATCCTGCAGGCTGTCAGAGGCTGCTCTGGCCATTTCTGAGGCTGGTGATCTGACAGGGGTTTCCAACCACAGCAGCCCTTGCAGGGGTGATGCTGTAGCACTGCAGGTGATGTTCAGGCTCCGTGCAGACGAGCTGGGGCTGGTGGGGAGGGAGAGGCACCCGCTGAGCCTGACCCTGGCAGTGCCAACCACCAGCACTGGCCTGGCAGTGGGGTGTGGGCTCTGACATCTGCCTGGCTCTGCTCCCTGCCCACACCTGGGGCTGTCCTCAGCCTGAACAAGTGTTTCAGTGCTGTGTGAACACAGAGGCTTTTCTACATGTGTTGGGCATAAATATCTTCCTGGTCTTCCTGGTTTTTTTTCCTGGACTCCAGGAAGGTATTAGGGCACAATGACTTAGGGACTCACTGAGGCTCCTTCCCCACTGCCACCCAACAAGTCTTCTCTGACTGCCTCCACGCCCTGTTTTTTTCTTCCCAGTGCATTCAAAAGGTATGAGGATCATGGAAAATGTCGTCTTTTTATCTTTAGTCGTTCTCTTTTGCAGAGAAAGCAGATCTGGGGACTCAAATATTCTGGTATGTATTCGGTCGAAGGTTGGACTCGATGATCTTGGACTTTTTTCCAGCCTTAATGATTCCATGATTCTATAAGGTCTGCAGTGTGTTACAGCTCCATTTGCTCTGATGGCAGATAGTTTGGCATTGATGGCTTCCATAATTTCTGCAGCTCCACTCTGCTGATGCACATCATCCTCCAAAGCCCTTGGAGTCCTCCCTTTGGACCCTTCTCTGGGCAGCACATCATCCCAAGCTGGCTTTGACTGTGTCTCTGAGCTCTGCTCAGTCAGCCACCCCCACAGATGTCACAAGGGGAAGCACTAAGAGCACCACAGGTAAGTGCAAACATAAATATTCCAGGACAGGAGGCTCTCCTAACACTGAGAATAATTATACATAACCCATGAACACCTTGGAGTGCTAATCCTGCAAACACTCACATGCATGTCCCTGCTATATTTGTTATATATTTGCTAGACTGGGTTTTGGCTGATCTGCAACTACATCAGCCTGTCTATCAGCTGCAGAGAGTGGTCTGCATTCATCTAAGTTCATCATTTTTTTGAAATTTAATTTAAAACCTTAAAACTTTTTTTTAAAAACTTCGTTCATGCAGGTTAGAAATGGGAACTTAAAAAGAGGTGTAATACCTTGATGTTGCTTGGAAAAGAAAGCCTAAGCTTGCAAGAGTGGATTTACTTGCAGGAAGGCAGTAGGTGCTCAGCAGTTTGGGGTCTGAGTATGTTCCCAAACAGCCTGGCCTGCCCTATCAGTCCCCTCATAAATTGACTAAGCTGTGAAATAAAATAAAAGACAAATTTCTGTTTATCTCACTGGAAAACACGGGTTGTATTTTCTGCTATTTAAAGCCAAAGGGTCAGAGAGGGAGTTATCTGCAGTGACATGAGCTGAAATATGATTGGGAAAATATAAAGATGGAAAACACAGCTCACCTTGCCAATTATGTGCCACAGCTCACATTACCTCTCATCTCTCTATAGAGGTCATAACTCACAGCTAGGAAAAATGAAGAGCAGAACTCATCCTCTGCCTACTTTGGGAAGTTCCTCCTCCTTCCTTGGTAGACTATGTATGGTCTTGCAGGGTTTTTTTTTTATTTTTATCTTTCTTTAACTTATCCTGAGTGATTAATTAAAAAAATCATTGGAGCATCCTATTGCTATTTTTCCTTCTCCTTATGTTCAAAGCTTGGGGGTATCGGTGCCTTAAAACATTGTATTCACTTGAAATGAAAATGTTGGTCCCCTATAAATCAGCAGTGTGACTTTACAAAAATTAGTCCCAATAAATAAAATAGAGTTGCTTTAAGAGGCATTTGAGACTTTGGGGGGTTTAGTCACTGCCCACTTTCACAAGCTGAAGTTTCTTTCCTCAACACTTGAGATTCTTGGAGAGGAAATACTCCAGGTATAGTGATTATTTTTGAAAATACCCTCTTTACACTTACAAAGTTTCTACTCAAGGCATGTGCATTACCAAAATCACAGCCATTATTTTGGAGTTCCAACAAGTCTCCCCTTTTCAGAGGGCTCTGAGGGACTCAGAGCCCTGAGATAGGAGATCTCCCACCCTTCTAACAAAATGCAGTCTTTCTGTTTCTCTGGAACATGTACTCACAAGACATATCTGAAGGCAGGTATGAAAACCTTCTGATGGGAATTCCAACTGCAGTGACCTTGGGGCAATGTTTTATCTTACTGTGACAGTCCCTGCTGAGAAAGATTGACTTTTTGGCATAAAGCAGCGTGCTCAGGTTTGGATGATCAGGCCATATTTCAGCCTGGCCTCTGTTTTGCCTGCAAATAACTGTTCTCCTGCAAGACACTGACAGTGAAAACTGGTTGTAAGGGCTGGAAAATGAGCACAGAAATGCAGACTCTGACCTTGCTTGAGTAGAGAGCAAGACTCCTGTTAATTACACTATTTCTTTTCTGTATATATCGGGAGATTCGTAGCACCAGTGGTCCAGAAACAAGAGTATTTATCAATCTTGCCTCTAAATATTTACCAGCTGAACAGTGCAGCAGCACCTACAACCCAGCTTCTCACAGACCTGTCCAGGTAATCTTCCATGCAAGATTAAAACAAGGATTTTCCTGCCAGAGTTCAAGAAGTGTTTGGACAACACTCTCAGGCACACTGTGGGATTCTTGGGGTGTCCTGTGCAAGGCCAGGAGTTGGTTTTCAATGACCCTTGCGGGTCCCTTCCAGCTCAGGATACTCCCCAATTCTACCACTGGTTGTTTACATGACCTGCTATTTTGTAATTTAAAGAATCAGAATTTAAAACCTGACACAAGACACTACAACAATGTTTAAACTCAAAAAGCTCTATAAAATGACTGAAGATTAAATCCTCTCTTGAACACACCTGTACTGGGATGTTTTCAAGAGTATTTGCCTGTAACACAGTGACAACATGAAGGTTCACTCTTAACTTTTCTATTAACTTCTTGTTTCTGTTAAATCTACCAGACCAGAGAGGAGAATGTCCTAGACCTTTGTTCTCTATCCCATACCAGCAAGAGCTATTCCTGACAGCTACTGAACAAGTTAGTGAAGGATTTGGCTTGTAGGACAGCTGTCATTTCTTTCAATAGGCAGGAGTGGGAACGTCCCCTCTTCCTTCACGTTGTTGAAGTCATAGAAGAAAAGCTGATTCCAATATATGGAATACATTAATTCAATCTGGAGCTCACAGTGCAGTGTATAAAGGAAAGGAAACAGCTCTCCTGGTTTAATGTCACATCTGGATACACCTGGAATGATCCCCGAGTCAAAGGCACTGGACACAATGCGTAGAGGTGCTGAGCTGCTCAGCTCTGCTCAGAAGTTTTAAGACCAGTTTGTCCTTGTGGATTCTTGTTTTGATTTCAGCTTTCCTTACTCCCTTGAGCAATGGCAGGTGAAGATACTGAAGCATTTTCCAGTGTAAAAGAAAGCAAAGAACCGATGCTTTGTGGTAAGACCAGGATGCCGACTCGGTTCAAGCCAGTTCTGCTGCAATGCTCTTTGCAGGCCACCACACCTTCACAGCCCCCAGCTGCCCCCTCCAGCCTCCCCCACTGCAGGGCTGTAGTGCCCTTCTTCTCCCAGAGCTGCACTGCAGCAACTTTCCACTTGGCTGTGTCGCTTTGCAGAAGTGCAGTCCAACAGTTTGTACCATTCTCACCTGGGAAGTCTCTTTTAACAGTGGCAGTGCTGCTGACTTATGGCAAAAGCACCTGGGTTTTTATTCCTGCCCTGTGGTGCCAGTATGGTGCTGTCCTCTAAATCCCATGGCAGGCAGGCACGTCCCAAGGCAGTTATTTGAGACAGGAACTGTCACAAACAGCAGAGTTACTGTTCACCACCTGTTCCCAAGGTTGCACATCACAGAATGGGCCACTGAGGCACCTCATGGAAAGCCTTTGGCTCAGCACTTGCCTTTTCTGTGATCCATCCATGCCCAATCTGATTTTCAGACTCTATCAAAGGCTCCACTGGTTGTTCAGATCTTTAGGCTTGAACCACATTTCGCCTGGAGAGAGGTGGGCAGGAGGCTTTTGGTCTGTCATGCTTTAAAGCCTTTGGTTTGGATTGTGGATGTCTTCAGGAGCAGAACTGCTGACCACCGTAGCAAATATATTTGGTTTTAAGTGTGTCCATAATTGCAGTGTTACATCATCTCCATGGTTGTTTTAAAAATTCTCTTTGTGACTTTACATTATTAATAAGGTGTCTACAGAATTGTCTAGAAACAACATCCTTGTGTGGATCTTGACTGTGACTTTATCATTTCCCACTGAAAACGGACCAAGTACTCAGCTGAGTAAACTGGTGTCACTTCTACTCTGTTATTTCTCCCTGTTATTGGCACTATGGTCACCAGCTGTCAGGATAAGATATCCACAGTAGGGCAGCAGGGAAGAATCTCTCTTTTGAAGGACAAACTAGATAAAATGACACAAGAAATATACGCTGTGCACTGGCTGGAAGCACGGCTGTGACAAGCTGGAAACTCAAGCCTGTGATCACAAATAGGCAATACAATGCATGGAGGAGTTTAAATGGTTGCTTGCTATAACTCTACAAATAAACTATCACTGGAAGATGGATTATACATGAAATTTTAAAAATACACATGTGCTACAGACTAGAATCAGAAAATGTTTGATGCTTTCTTTCTACTGACTTCCAAGTGTTTCACCAAGCCGTGTATCCCTTTGTCACTTTAAAAATAGAAAGAGAAACACAGAGGAGAGTGCTGTGATCAGGTAGGGCCACAAGGAGAACTTACACCTCCTGAATCAGCCTGAGTGGCAACAAGAGAATTGAAATAATCTGGGTACATTTACATAACATTCATAAAACACATTACCCAGTAAGGGTAAGAATAAAGAAACCTGGGTTTGAAGAGATTTTGGCTTGCTGTGCCATCAAAATCGCAGTTGGGAAATAGTTCACAAGAATCTGTGGTATCCAAGGGAGCTTATTTGTATGGACTAACACACACAAATCCCATTAGCATAAGAGTTACTTAGGCACATCCTCTCAGATTGATCTCAGACTCTGCTCGCTGCACGTGCCTGCCTGAGCCACATTACTGTCATTCTGAAGTCATCTCCTAATCATAGAGGGAGTCCATCAGTGCCACTCTGGAGGCACAGAGGGAGAAATGAGCTCATGTGTGGCTCACTGACTTTATTGCAAGTGGCAAGACAAAGGTGCCCCACGTACTTCCCAGGTAATACCTCTGAGGATGCAACTGCCTGAAAAACATATCCAGTTGGCTGCTAGAAAAGGTACTAATGTTTAGTTGCTGTTGGAATAGTGTTTTGTAACACACAGCATGCCAGAGGCTCATTAAAAAAGCAACATGGGCACAGTATCTTTGCCTAATGGTTACCTGGACTGTTCTTGTGCACAGTCACCTTGAAATACCTTCTATAGGGTATATAGTCCTTCAGGTAACACATCTCTTTACTATTTAGGGTAAGGCACTCAGGCCTGAACTCTTCCTATTTCCTGTCACATTTGACTTATGGCTTTATGGCTCACAGGTTTTACCCTTTTGAACCAGAGCAAGATGTTATTTCTCTGGATGGTAACCTAGATGTGGTCCTCCTGAGAGAGATCCAAGGGAAAGAGAGACCTGTAAGGAACATGCTTTTTCCCTATAGCCACAGAAAGGTGAGCTATGCCATATATTCAAGGTTTCTATACCTGCTGAGAGGGAAGAAGCAGAAGAACAAGGAGACAACCTGAGTAGGAATGGCTGCATTATAATATTTCATGGTTGTTAGAGAGCCCAAGTACTTCTGGTTTTGAGACCTCAGACATGTCTGTGCAGAAGTAAAATTCACCACTGGATTTCAAGCCTCTGTGATTTTTAACAAAGTTTATTTTAAAATTTCGATATAGATAACCTGTTTAAATCCGAATGTTTTGATTATTCTTTAAATGAGTTTTATAATTTGGATGCCATTCAACTCTTGACCGTGTTCCGAAACCAATGAGAAATTTGCCCTATCCATCTTAGCTCATAATGGATAGATAGAGCATATTAAGAGTTATCACCTCAAAGACAGATCAAAGTCTACTTCCTTTAATATTGACTTTCTTTAAAAGGACCTAAATATAACCCACTAGCTAAATAATTCAATTTTCGGAGAGAGGAAAGGAACTAAGAGCATGTTTATACAACAGACCACAATAACTCCACAGTTTTCTGATTTGTTGGAGAAGAAAAAAAAATCCTTCTCATATTTTCTGTTTAAGGAAATGTTACTCTTAAGGCTAAATAAGCCCAAACCTGTCAGCCATCCAAATGGTCTCTTCACTGACATAAGTGGCAAACACTCGCATACATCACTGACAGGAAGAGCTCAGCTCAAGGAACAGAAACAATGAGCTAATCTGAATAAATTGTCCTTTTTCAGATATTTCACAATGTTGTGCAGGGGGCTTTTTACCTTCTCTGCTCGAGTCACTCTGGCTATCAAAGATATTGAAAAGTGGGGCTTTTCAAAGCCAGCCACGTTATTCTCTTTCTGTTCTTTCCTTAAATATCTCCAAGATTTGGAAAACACACATATCAGTGTGCACTGATGTGATAAAATACACGTTCAGTGTTCTCAGAAGTTCCAGAGCAGAGTGGCAAGGCTGTATCTCAGCCTTTCATGGGAATGCAAGGAATGAGGTACTAGGGACATATCTGGCCATTTGATCAAACAGTGCCTGGGGCCAGTCCACAGGGTTCCCCCACAGCTGCTCAGGGCTCTTCTTGCTTCTGTTCTCAGTCCCTTCTTCCATTCTCATGAAGTATCCATGTTTTCTATCACACTAAGCATTTTTGATGGGGTTTCTGGGGTTTTTGCAACTACATTTTAGATAGGGGAGAGACAGGGAGACCTCAAGACTGGAAACCTTAGAGCTCAACGTGAGGTGCTGTGAGCGATTAGCTTTCAGTGGTGGCTCTAAAAATGACTAACCTGTATTTGTAAAACACATTTCCTGGGTCTTTGTATTTTAAGTGCTGTGGAATCAACAAACGCTGAGTAAAATACCACTAGTATGTGTTTGGAAGAAGGGGGGTGTGAGAGTTTTAGCCTCAGCTCTATTTTTTTCAGGTATTTGTGTTTATCATTATTAATGCTGTTTTAGCTAAGAATTTTGATATATTTTGTACTGCTGCAATAACTAAAAATGCCAAGTGGACGTGGTATCTTCTGTCTGTTGATTGGAACAGTGTAAATGCCCTGACGTCTCAAACCAGAACACACCTGCTCTTTCTGCTGGGAGAGAGGGCACTGGATACAGCTGCTATAGAGTAACTGTTTCGTGTGGTGGGATTCTGTCACACTGAGACTGTTGCTGCACCTTAGTCCCACCAGGTACAAACACTGGGCCAGTATCACTGTGCAGGTGTCTCCACTCCAGAACAGTAATTCCAGCTCTGCCCAGCCGTTCTGACCACTGCCTTCAACCAGAACCAAAAAACATTCATCCATCCCTAAGCACATGAATAAGGCTGCTGCCTCGTGCACACAAATGGAAAATCTTTTGGAAAGGGTTTGTGAGAGCAGGACAGTGAAATCCCAGTGGTGGAAACTTATGGACATGGAAGTACCCACGGGCAGGTGGGAGCGGGGATGTCAGTCACGTTGGTAACGACAGCCACAGCTCACGGCGCGGGTCCTGCCCTGGCTGCAACGAGCCGTGTGGTCCAGCTGGTCCTTCCCCAACCCACCGGCCATGCCCCGTGGCATCCCCCCGTGTGCCCCCCTCTCGGTGTCCTGCGGGTGGCAGCCGGTCAGCGGCGAGCAGAGAGCCAACGTACCCACTTTGAGCTCCTTCCCGAAGACGGTCCTCTCTCCCAGGGCAGAGCAGTTCCAGCGCCCGTTGCGGAACTGGAACTGGCACTCGTTGATGCCCATCTGGGACCCTTCCCCGATGACGATGATCGCGTCGGGCCTGCTCTGGCAGATCGCCCGCTGCCGGGGGGCGAGCCCCGGGATCTTGTTACAGATGATGCTGGCTCCCAGGGCCACCACCGAGGAAAAGCCCCTGCAACGACAGGACACCGGAGGTGGCTGAGGGGAGGCTCGTCCCGGTGGCAGCCGCAGCACCCCGCTGCCTTCCCGAGCTGCAGGGCCCGGCTTTGGCAGGTGCCCCCGGAAAACACCCGCCTTTCCCCCCGCCGCTTCCCTCTCCCTCTCTCCGAGCCAAGGCAGAGATAAGGAGCGCGTGGGCTCCTGCCAAAACGGGACCAAACTTCCTCGTTCGTGAATTAAAGTGCATGCAGCGGCGCTGCGTGCCCGGGCCACGCGCAGGCAGCGGGCTGGGAGGGTTTTCCCAAACCTGTCGAACAGTCAGAGGAGGGAGGGAGGCAACGGGGGACAACCCACGCTCCCTGCCCCCGGGCCGCGCCGCCTCCTCCCGCACCGAGCGCACCTGGCCGGGCGCGGGATGCTGCGGGATCGGAGCGCTGCCGCCCTCCCTGCGTGTCCTCCGGCGGGGCCGCCGAGGGATGTCCCTGCGGGGAGGCGGGGGCAGGTACCCGGCAGGTAGCGGCGGGAGCGGACGGGACACCCCGCACCGGGAAGCACCGGCCGGGGCGGGGAAGGTCCCGGCTGCGCGGGGATCCCCCCGGTGGCCCCCCTGGGCAGGGACCTCCGCCCGGCCCCTCGCAGCCCCGCACATCGCCGGGGCCGCCACCTCGCCCCGCTGGAGGGTCGCTCCAAAGTGCGGGGCTTTACCTGTCTTTTGAGAAATAATCGTGACCATCATCACTTTTTTTTTTTTTTTTTTAAGACTTCCCGAGTTAAATAGTAACCGG
>JAWWEU010000023.1:20321468-20342010 GCA_035583155.1 Acropternis orthonyx
GCCATTCCCTGGGTCTGTCCCTGCTCCCCACAGAGCAGAGATCAGTGCCTGCCCCTCCTCTGTCCCTCCTGAAGAAGTTGGACCTGCAATGAGGTCTCCCCTCAGTCTCCTTTTCTCCAGCTGAACACACCAAGTGCCCTCAGTGTCCTCACACGCTGCCCCTCCAGGCCCTTCCCCATCCCTGTGTCCCTCCTTTGGACACTCTCCACTGGCTCAATCTCTCCCTTCCATGGTGTCCCCCCAACCTGCCCCACTATTGCAGCTGAGGCCGCTCCAGTGCAGAGCAGAGCGGGACAATCCCCTCCCTCACCCACCTTAAAGGCAGAAAATATTGTCACCTCTCTGCCATCTGCTCTGATTGACAGCACAGTAACTTAGACCATTTAGACAAGGCTGAACACAAGGTTGGCTCAATAACAAAAATTAGAATTTTTTTTTCAGCTGGGAGTCAGAGTTAGGCCTTTACTCGCTGCTCCTCCAGTGCAGGGGATGTTTGATGGGCACCAGCTCGTTACTGCTCGTGGTCTCCCTGGGCAGCTGTACCTGCCCACGCTGGGGCTCTGCAGAGACCAGAGGGGCTGCTGTCTCTTCCCACCTCTGGTGGAAGGTCATGTCCTGCCTCCCTCACCTCCACCATGGGATGCTTGAAGCTCCTGTGAGCAGTTTAAGTGCCACACAAGCAGAGCTGTCCCCACTTCCTCAGGAGGAGCTCACGGTCCTGTGCCTGAGCCAAGCAGCAGGGTGGGCTGGGGAGGGAGAGGGACACTGCCCTGGGGATGTGCTCTGGCCACAGGGGCTGCCTCCAGGGCCTGGGAATGGGCACAGCGCAGCAGCTGCTGCTCATGGGGGCTCCTGGCTCTGAATCCCACAGCTGCACAGGATACAGCCATGGGAAATACACACCAGAGGTGCAGGCAGAGACTGCAGCACCCTGAGATCCCTGGCCTTGGTGTTTGCTCCAGGTGTGGTGCCGTCGCAAAGCACTGATGGTGATGTTATAACTGGGCTGATGGGAGGAAGGAGAAGAGAAAAGTATCTGAGTTCATCTTATCTGAGACTTATCGTGCACACTCAGGAACTGTGTAATGCAGCTGCCCTGGTTAGCCAAAAGCTGAAGAGTTTCTAAAGTTTATTTCCTGTCTTTATAGTAACTGTCTGGCCCTTTATTTATTTTCACTGAAAGCTGCTGGTGTGCTAAAAATAATATTTGGAGCAATTCTTGAGGCATATTGTATAACAATGGCAGGCCGAAGCTGGGGCAGTTGGGAAGTGAAGGATGCCTCCTTGGGCAATCTCTTCTTATGAACTCCCATAATTTTTATTTTTATGCTTTGTGCTAAAGCGTTTTCTGTCCCTCACCATCGAGAAGAGCTGACGGCTCGCATTGTTGTTACCTTGAAAGGGCAACTTATCACGGTTAATCCACCCTCCAAGGTTTTTCCTCAGGATAATTATTGTTGTGGTGATTCATCTTGCAGACCCTGCCCTTCCTTATTCGCACAAAATATCCTACTCCCTGCAATATTTCTGGGTCAGGCTCGTGCCACACATGTGATTTCCTCTTGGGCATGCAGACAAGACAAGATGGATTTAAAGGTCAGCCAGTGCTGGGCTGGCCAAGCTCGTCAGTGGTGGCTTCGTGTGTCACCCACGGGTGACGGTGCAGATGGGGAAGGTTTGGGGCTGGATGGGCACGGGGTGGTCAGGTAAAGTTCACTCATGTTTCATGTGGGGTGGGGAAGCAGCGCCTCTGTTGTTGTGCTGGAAAATTTCACTGCTCCCATCTTTAGTGGAAAACATTATCACCAGCACATCCTGGCATGTAATTCTGCCTCATTTATTATTGTCTAGTGCTGTCTTAATGCTTATGGTGCATTTCTAAGGTGCTCATGGAGGGTTGTGGTTTTTCAAGGAAGCATAACCCGTGGGGGACAGGGGAGGGAGAACCCTGAGAGATTTTGGCACAAACTGAGTCAAATTTTACTGAACATGAAAAATACAACCTGTGCAGGCTTCAACATGAGCTCTGCATGGCCCAGAGGCCACGGGGAAGGGAATATGCCCAACAGGCAGGATTACCACTCAGGAGACCTGGGCTCTGCTGTTCCTGCCAACCTGCTTGTCAGGGGCTGTCCGTACATCCTGTGCTCCCAGTCTGGGTGCCAAGCACCACGGCTGGGAGCAGGCAGATGTTTCCCAATGCCCATAGCTGTCTAATCTCGGGTTCTGTCTCAGGGTACAGAAACAGGATGAAACCCAGTGGTGGCACCAAAAAGGTGGATCAGAAGCTTGGTTTGGGTTTGTTTGAGAGGGTTTTCTTCCTACTTTCATTGATGTTTGTGCCAGAGAGATGGGCTCACAGCTCCTCAGCTTGTTTGGTGGCCCTCCCCAGTAGTGTTACACAGCAGAATGGGGGACAACCACCAAAGGGGGAGAGCAAACCCTGCCAGGTGGTTCCATCATGCTGCCCTTTGTGAGGGCACCAGCACCAGCTGGTTCACCCCACACCAGGAGCAGTTCTTGGCCTTGCTGGTGAGCTGGGAAGCACCACGACACCCTCCACTGCAGGACTGATCTTGGGGTGGCCCCAGCTTTGCTACCTCCCCTTGCCATGCTGAAAGAGCCTCCCCATGGTTCCACAATCCTACTGCAGCTACCACATCTCTCAGTGGTACCTTAGCACCCGGTTGGCGAGGTCAGTAAGGCAGCTCCAGGTCCAGAACTGCAGGTACGATGCGAAAGGTGCATTAGCAGGGACATTTCATGCAATGCTGCTTTTAGCTAAGACCAGGCAGTTTGATGGGGAGCTGCTACCACCAGGTTCACTAAATTTTACTTTATGTGCTTCGGAGGAAATCAAAGTCTTGAGTAAAGCACCTTTAGGGACAAAGGAAAGAAAAGAGAAAAACCATAAGCTCCAACTCCATTTCTTCGTACACCAAGTGTGTAAGTGAAGGTGTAGGTTATTCACAACAGAGCAATGTGCTCACTGATACAGGGAGGTACTGTGGTCTTACTAAACTCACTCCTTCTGCTCTTGTGACCTGCTTTTTCTCACACCAGAGATCTCCTTAGTGAGCTCCTGAGCACCTGTGTATTCATCACACTCCTGGGACTGGGACACTGGCATTGGTGGGTGTCTCTGGTAGCAGAGGCTGTGCCTGCACCAGCTGCCTCCAGCACATGCCTGTTCTGCCTCCTTTAGCCCAGTTCACCTGGTGAATTGGATTGTATTTCACCAAATTCACCTGGTGAACTGGAGCCTGTTTTAATGACACCACAGCAGCACAATCCCTGAGCAGGACACTTTTTCTGTGGCCCTTTCCCATACAGGTGGAACACGACGCTGTCTCCAAACACGGGTGTATCACTTTCGGTATCAAGGAATGCCATCCAGCACGCCCAGTGCTGACGCACACAAAGGGAAACCTGCACAGGTACCAACCCAAACAAACGGGGAGCATATTCCTCAGGGTATGAACAGCTGTCCCACAGCCTCTACCTGCCAGTAAATTGTGGCAGGTATGAACCACCCCAGGCTGCTGTACCTGGTGACCAGCAGGCAGTTTATGGGATGTTTGTGGGCCTTGAAGTGGTTCCTGGTGACTGATGTTACTGTTTTCACTACCAAATTGATTTGGTACATGATGGCAATCTCAAAACCCTTCACTGCATAGTATGTTGTTATGCCCTCTTTCCTGTGAAAAAAAACCCAAAATGGAATTATAATGACTTTTATTCTCATGTTTCCTTGAAGAGGCACAAGAAGAACATAAACCATGACCACGCTGGTTTGTTTTGGAAACTCTCCCACAATCCCACACTTACATTTACAGTTTCTTTGAATGTGTAACACAACAGTTCAAAGAACTGGGGTTGGGGTGGCAGAGCAGAGATTCAATTTGTTACTGTTCTGGGCAGGTTTAATGCTTTGGATTGTCATCAGTGTGTCTGAAATCCTTTTTTTTTTTTTGGTTTGTTTCTTTGTTTTTTCCTGGCACAGGAGTTCTGGAGCAACACTCCAGAGAGCAGGTAAAGCTGCTTTCAATGCTTTAAATATCAAAGTCACTTTTGTGTGGTTGTACAGTGCTAAAATACTGGTGTTGTACAGGTATACCTTGTCTAGATTTGCTTAGGATTTTCCTATAGTACAAGGAAAATACCCACTCACCCCACCTGAGCAATAACAGATCCAATAAATGTGTCCAGTAAAGGATCTAAAAATCTGTGGGAGGGTTATACTCACCATGGTTTAGGCAGTAGGGAAAATAAGAGTTGGGTTTGGTTACCTGGCTAGTTGGTTAACAGTGTTCAAAATGCTCAGCTGGAACTGAGTTTTTATGAAGCTCTCAAAGATGCATGTTAAAAAGAAGCTGTTTATGAATTTTGTATTTGTCAGGTATCAGAAGCAACACTTTGAAAGGTTTGTGTGTAACTGTCACATGAATTTAAGATGCAAATCCATATTTGAAGCTTTGCTGACTGTGAGCAGAAATGTGGAAACTCGACAGATCATCTCTGGAAAAATGGCATTTGTGAGTTATATTCTGAGAAGACTAAAAATAGACCTCTGTCTGTTTGTTTTCCTTTATGAAGTGGCCAACTGTAACACTCCCTTACCAGCCCTAAAAAAGAATTTACATAAAAGACGGTGACGCAAAACCTTATCTCATGACTGTCTCATTAGGTCATCTGTGGTGGGGAAGAAATGGCTTGATTTTTAAAATCTTTCCCATCTTCCCTGAACCAATTCGAGAAAATATCGAGATGCACCTCTGCACAGCGACCTGTTACCTTAATATTGCACATCTGTTTCTGGAACCCACAGTAAAATGTCAGCTGTTTATCACCTGTAATGTAACACTCAGAGGGAAACTCTCACACATTTAATGATGCTTAGTAATGTGCTGGCCAAAGGGCAGCAATGCGCTTTTTCCGGGTGTACTGAGCTGCACATCTTTAACCACTTTGCTGCACAGAGCTCGTGGAGAACCAGCCCTTTCAGTTCTATTTAATTGTGTGTTGTTTTCTAACTCTTATTCTATTGTAGGAAAAACACTTGTCCTTGTCATGGCTTATCTGTCTAACAGTGAATGTTTGGTGCTGGAAAATTAACGTCTGCTACCTGTCCTGCACCTCCTGATAGGGCAGTTCCAGCCTGGAATGGACAAGAGGTGAGGAAATACAGGAGTTCACATATTTTTCTCTGCCCTTAGAAACGAAATTTAAGACCCAAATCTATCCTGGAATGCCCTCAATATTTATGGCCTCTACTTTTTTACAGAATCCTACTCCACTTAGGAAAGAATTAATTGTGATCTGAGAAGATTAAGCTCTTTCCTCTTCAGAGGTAGTAAACTCTTCTAGACAGAGATGGCACAGGATAGTTGTATCAAAGCATGACAATGTACCAGTTACTCAGTTTTCTAATGTCTTCATATCATTATTCTCTCTTGAAAAGGAACCTAATGATATTTGGGTTGCTGATGACATTTTTTTCTTTCTCAGGGCCGTATTTAAAACATTGTAGAAAAAACCAGTACATCAAGGCTGAACAAATATTGCATTGTCTATCTCAAAATAAAGACAGAAAGGAATAAAGAAATGTGGCAGTTTGACCATTGACACTTTTCTCCTCCTGTTGAAGGCTCTTTGAATCACAGACTCATGGAATGGTTCGGGTTGGAAGGGACCTCAAAGCCCACCCAGTCCCACCCCCTGCCATGGGCAGGGACACCTCCCACCAGCCCAGGTTGCTCCAAGCTCTGTCCAACCTGGCCTTGGACACTCCCAGGGATGGGGCAGCCACAGCTTCTCTGCCCAACCCGTGCCAGGGCCTGCCCACCCTCATAGGCAAGAATTCCTTCCCAATATTCCATCTAACCCTGCCCTCTGGCACTGGGAAGCCAATTAACTCTTGTCCTGTCCCTCCATCCCTTGTCCCAAGTCCCTCTCCAGCTCTCCTGAAGCCCCTTTAGGCACTGGAAGGGGCTCTCAGCTGTCCCTGGAGCCTTCTCTTCTCCAGGTGAACATTCCCAGTGCTCCCAGCCTGGCTCCAGAGCA
Source organism: Acropternis orthonyx (assembly GCA_035583155.1). Classification (NCBI taxonomy): domain Eukaryota; kingdom Metazoa; phylum Chordata; class Aves; order Passeriformes; family Rhinocryptidae; genus Acropternis; species Acropternis orthonyx. The sequence continues at coordinate 20,327,532 of JAWWEU010000023.1, forward strand.
GAGATGCACAGGAAAAGTTTTGTTGTCATCCAGTCACTGAATTTGCACCAAATCTAAAAGCAGCATTGGATTATTTTCGGTTGCCAATTTTGATGGAGGGAACTCTGTTTGGAAAGGGATTACACAGGGATCACCCCACTACTGTTGCCTGCTGAGTGAAACACCCTGTTCAGTATCGTATTTACTGACTAGCACTTTGGACTTTCATTTTTGGAGATTAGTTCCTGCACATTGCACTCCCACTAGTCACCCTAAAACTAATAAACACTCTTGAAGAGCAGCTTAGATTGGACTCCTGGCACAGCTGCATCTAAAATGGAGTCTTAAAACACCTGGAATATCCCTCTGTGAGCCAACAGTGACATGGATTGGCAGAGAAGGTAGAAAGCTTTGTGTACAGCTGTGCTACATCTGGATCCAGAAATGGGCTCTGAATCTCACAGGATCCCACACTGCTGCTCCAAAAACCAAAGGGAAGGGGATAGAGCACAACTGGAGAGGGTGGGATTGTTGGGGTGTCCTGTGCATGGCCAGGAGTTGGACTCGGTGATCCTTGTGGGTCCCTTCCAGTTCAGGGTATTTTGTGATATTTAGTTTCTGCATTTTAAGAGCTCACAGGAGAATTCCTGTGTTGTCCCTACTTGAAATACAACAGTCTGTTGGTCACTGACTGGGATTTGAAAGGCACGGAGTGTAACATATACTTTTCCTTTAACAAGGTAATCTTGGAAGGAACTTCTTGGTCCCATTTCAGGATTTCTGCAACACAATGGAGTTGGAGTTCATGGCAATGCAGTGGGGACACAGCTCCTACCAGGGTTGAAATGTGAAACAGAAAACAGGTATTTTATTACAAGTAAAGATTTTATCACAGACCTGAAATATTTTATTTTTTTTAATATTGTGAAGAATTTCACATGATCTAATTCACTTCAATATGAATAAATTAACAACCTGGTCTAGTGGGAGGTGTCCCTGTCCATGGCAGGGGGGTGGAACAAAGTGAGCAATTACAAAGGCTTACTAATATCTTAGCTAAGACTTATCTCAATAATTTAATTCATGTAATAATGAGTTGGCTGTTCACCTTATTTCCATCAGGCATTTGGACAACACTCCCAGGCACACAGTGGGAATCTTGAGGGTGTCCAGCAGCTGGACTCACCACTCCATGTGGGTCCCTCCAACTTGAGATATTCATGATTCTAGGAATAACCCACGTAAGAACTATCCTGGGGTCAAAGTGAAATCCTGTCCTGAGATTCAGGGGAAGATTTGCATTGACTCAGCTGCAACCAGGTTTAAACATGTCTGTTCCTGTGAAAGCACAGCTTTCCAGAGCTGCTCATTGACAGTTCACCCATTTAAATTATCTCCACAATCATTTTACATATTCCATTGCACATTTTGGTGACAGATGAAATTTTTTAACTGCATCCTAACAATAGTATTTCCTGCATTTGCATCTTTCAGACACTCATATATTTTAGTTCTCTCACACTCCTTAGTTATTCTCATGCCTATTGCTCCAACTGTTTCACTTACATTTTCTGCACTGGCCTGATTAGGTCTGACCTATCTTTTTTCACCTAAACTGAGGAAAATTTGCTGTGTGCCCTGTGTCTATGCACTGGTTTCTGGAGCTGAGCATCACCCCTGTCCTCACAGCACGTCTGATAAGGCAACTGGGGCACTGTCTGCCAGCTGATGAAGAAACCATCAGGATGGGATTACAGCAGGCTCTAAATACAGCCTCAGTCTTACTGTTTTGTAAAATAAATACTGAGGAAAGCCTTTGGTTGCTTGTTTTGGCATGAGACACACTTCAGTGTTACGTAGCAGGACCTAACAGCATCAGTCACAGCTTAGTCATGTACAAATTTACTTTTGTAGGAGTCGGGAAGTTCAAACTACACCTCTCTCTGTTTCTTCCTTGTCCCCTCTTCACTTTAAGGAGCTACTGCAGGAGAAGCCACTTCCAGAGATTTAAGGTATGACAGCCTTTTGGGATCCTGGGATGGACTTTCCACTGCTTGCTCCTTTCAATTTACACAAAGTTGCTGGAGTGTATTAAAGGGTGTGTAATATATAAGGTGATATATATAGGGAGTAGCAAACTCCCTCACAGAACTGGGACTTGCAGGATGTGATCCTTCTCCCTGGTTTTATGCTGTGCTGGGTTTAATCAGCTTGAAATAATTTATTATAGGAGAGTTTTAACGGCAAAGGAGTATTTTTTCAGTAACATTCTCCTGTTTCAGAAAGGGCCTTTTCAGTCTCCAAAAATACAGTCCTTAGTAGCATTATATGGCTTGTAATAGTTTTATTTTGAAGACTGCATTAATCCAACAGGGTGAAATAGAATGGTGTGATTTTCCAATGCCTCTCCACTGGAGTGGTTTTAAGTGTCTGAAACAAACTAGTCTAAAAATCCAATTTCACGAAAACCATCTCTGCAGGAAGAACAAATCTGATTTCTCATGTTGCAACAACACATACACCGACATCTGATGCCTCTGGTAACTCCTGACAGGACTCATCTTTACAGAGCTGCCATTAAATACACAACTTCAGCTCAAGGGCTGAAGGCCACACCACACACTGATGTCTCTGGAATCGAGGGCCTGCAGTTCTTTTGGGAGTCTTCAGATGAAAGCACTAATACTCAGCTGAACTTGTCACACTTTTGACCAGGGGATCTGAACTTGCCTTCCTCTCTATTCTTTTTTCCCCTTGCATACATCAGGTATTACATCACTTGCTTGGTTAAGCAAAAAGATGAACCACCTGCATGCACCCATTCCTGAGTCCAGCTTGCTGGTCCCCAAGGGAGAGAGCAACAAGAAATTCTGGCATGAAGATGTCACAGATTAATTCAGGTTGGAAAAGACCTTTATGATCAAGTCCAGCCACTAACCCAGGACTACCAGTATGAACATCCCACCTATCCCTGCCCTCTGGCACTGGGAAGCCATTCCCTGTGTCCTGTCCCCAGTCCCTCTCCAGCCCTCCTGGAGCACCTTTAGGCACTGGAAGGGGCTCTCAGGTTTCCCTGGAGCCTTCTCTTCTCCAGGTGAACACCCCCAGCTCTCCCAGACTGGCTCCAGCCCTTCGAGCATCTCTGTGGCTCCTCTGGACTCACTCCAACCGCTCCATGTCCTTCCTATGTTGGAGACCCCAGAGCTGGACACAGGGAAGTCTCATTAAGTTGGGGTCTTACCTGAGAAGGGCAGAGGGGCAGGATCCCCCCACCCCTACTGCCCAGGCTGTGGGATCAGCCCAGGGCATGGGACTTTCTGGCCTGTGAGAGCACATGGCCAGGGCACATCCAGCCTCTCATCAGCCCACACCCACAAGTGTTTCCGCCCCAGGGTGCCCTCCAACCATTCCCCCCTCCCGCAGCCTGTGGCATGGCATGTCAAATGACCAGCGCTCAGTCTGGCTATCAAGGGATCCAACAGAACATGAAAATTCCCCATGTGTGTTGCCAACACTTCTCTGTACGTTCAACAGCCAAAGGCTGACTTTGTGCATCTGTTCTCACAGGCTGGACACAGAAGCACAAAGCAAAACTGATGGTTAAGAATGCAGATCCCCCAACCAACCTGGGACAGCCCAGCAGAAAAGACCCTTTCCAGGCAGGGTGAAACTGCAAGGATGTACCTCTGGTGGCAGCTCTTCTCCAGGACCTTCCACACAGCCCAAACTACAGAATCATAGAGTAAATATATAAAACAGAAAATAACAGCAATTCTCGGCTGCCACAAGCCTCCCTCAGCACAAGGGAGAGAATTTTTAATGCACCAAGTTCACCTACTGTGGCCATGGCACAAGCACCAAGAGTGCTCTCTAGAAGCTCAAGGATGGAAAAAGCCAAGCAGGTCTCAGGTTTCACACCACCAGGGAGATTTCAGAGCACACCTTTTTGCATGGAAAGGCACAGAACACAAACAATTCTCCTGGGATGTGGATCAGCACTGAAGCTGTATTCTATTTTTGGAGCAACACTGGAATGTTTCCAAGACCACCATGACACAATCACTGCACTATGGGTGGTAAACATGTCTCTACTGCTGCTGCAAGCCCTCCTGCACTGTTTGCTGTGCATTCTTTAACCAGTTCCTTTATTAGAAAGATTCTTCCCATGTTGTCACCTCATCCATGGACCCCTCATGGAAAAAGGCAAACCAATCCTGTCCCTTGCTGATGCCATTTACTGGGTGGAGCCCACAGGTAAATCAGGTTATTTCTCACCTTGACGAGACAAGACTGCTAAACCACAGCCTAATTCCTTTCTGGTTTGAGCATTATCACTTAAATCAAGCTGCTGCCAATTACAAGGAAATTACAAGGAAATAAATACATTTACAGGTAAGTGAGTGAGCAGGAGAAATATGGGGCTAAAGGCTGAGCATCCCTGGGTAAAGGGAAGCACTAACTAACTGTTTTAAAAAACAAATTGTTACTGCAATAACTCTGCATGACCTGCTTATCCCAATATACTGAAAACATTTGAAGACATTAACCTCAAAACTCAGGTACTTTTTCCCAAGACACAGGACTCTGTCAAGGTCTTTAATTTTAACAGCACACTGGTGGCTCTGAGAATGTTGAGATGTAAGCATACCCGTTATAAAATGTGAGGTAGATTAAAGCTTTTAAAGCATTTTGCACTAGAACCGAATTTATTGGTGTTTCTCTTACTTGTTGATACCTTACCAGCTGCATTTATGTAAAAAACAAGGTGCAGTTAAGACTAAAGTCTAGATTTTTGTGCAGCAATTTAAACTTGTGCTCAGAAACCAGGTCTAGAGTAAGCAGAGTTCCTGCACACTCATTAGCAACTGTAAATGAGAACTCCCCACTCCCCAGTCAAGTGTTATACCAAAGCTCTTTAACAAAAGTTAATGCCAGAATAATTTTTAGTTAACACCAGAATAATTAACACTAATTCTAGTTAACACTATAAGTAAAGTGCTATAGTGAAAACCAAACACAGTCTTGACTTGTATTTCAATAATGTGGGCACTGTTTCCCTGTAAAGTTCAAATCCTTATTTTGCAAAAAGTCAAGGCCATTCACCATCAGTTGCACAAAATGCTGTATTTTATTAACTAAATAAAAATGTACAGTTAAATTCATACAGGATGTCCAATATATTCACAATAACATCTTTATAATCTAGGATTCTGTCTGATTTGCAAAAGTTTAAATAGTGTCTGGTGTAGGCACAAAATATTCCTGCTACAAGGTGCTCAGCACTTAAAAGTCTCTGCACCCCACAGTTAGGGTGTCCAGCTGGAGCCCTACCTGAACTAGTGCTGTAGTGCCAAAAATACAGACTCAATAATTCCATGAGAGACAAACCATTTTTAACTGAAAACTTCCCTCTTGCAAGACTGTAAATAATCCACCATTGGGAGCTTGTTTTATTCAGTGCCTATGACTGCTGAGAAAGTACCAGCTTTCAGGGGAGCTGTGATCTCCTTCTTTTGGGGAAGGGAAACCGGAGTTTTTCCACTTGAAATGCACCAAGCAAAAGGAAAGGGGGGTTTTAGCTCCCTGTGTGAGCACACAGCATCAGTACCTCAATGTTCAGAAGTTCATACCACCTCCATCCTAATCACAGGAGGCTCCAGCTTACTCCGGGAGGAGTTGCCTTCCCAAAACAGTCCCTTACTTACCACAACCCAAGGATATGACAGCCCAATGTCCCCAAAATGGCAGTGCAGCCTCAAATGCAGCGTTCCACCCTGCTGCATTCAGCTATCAGTCCTACCCTTCAGTTTGGGACCAAAGTTGCCAACACACAGGTCTCACTGAGCCTCAGCATGCTTGGAAATGCCTTGTCCTTTCTCTCCACGTGCCAGAGCTGCAGAGCTTTGTAGGCTGGAGCCCAACTGGTCCCGGTGTTATAATAAAGCCCTAAGAAAGGCAGCAGGTTGTATAGTTACCTCCTTGTGAGCAAAATCCCTGCCCTAAAACTATGCAACCTACTACCTCTTCCTAGGAGCCCAATGCTTCCTTTGTGCAGTTCTTCTCACTCAGCAGCTGCTCTGTGAAGTGCTTTAGCTCACCAGCTGCTTTGGGTCTTCTGCCTTTAGGTTTGGGCACATACTCCAAGTTTACACTTAGCACTTACCAAGCAGAGGTTGACCAGTTTTACCACTCATGAATGGCTCTATTTCCACTCTAAGCTAAACTTGCCATCCCAAAGAGTATTTCCATGGTTTTTTGTTACTAACAAGGGGCTCACTGGGCAGGCTAGTGCAGAAGCAGTGAGAGGCTGCATATACCTAGGACAGCAGGAGGAAAATAATGCAGGAAGCTTGAGAAGACTTTTTGTAAAACAATAACCACCTTGCAGAGAAGTTCTGGATCTTGGGTGCTCCAACTCCACAGCTTTACACTCCCTCAAAAAGATAAGGGGACGGTTTTAGCCAAAATCAGGCAACATTTCAGTTTTGTATATTAAGTCTAGAAGAGTTGGTGAAAAACAAGCAGAATTATTAAGTATAATTGTAAGTTTTCCCTCCAACTTTTACCAAGCAGTTGGGAGTCATGGAATATTAATGCATTATAGAAATTTGGGTTTCATAACAGTTTAAGTCCCAATGTACAAGTCTGAGCTGCCTGTATTTTACATGCAAACCCCAAGTGGTTTGGAATCATTTTGCCTCGATGGAGTGTTCCACTCTATGTGGGAACAGGGCTATTTTCCATCTCCAGCCAGCACTGTGCCACTCACCTTGGGAGAAAAGTCATGTTAGTCAAATACATCATCTGGGGGTAGCACCATTCACACTGATTGGCAATCCTGCACATTCTGGCACTGATTAATCTGATGCTTTACAACTCTGAATTTATCTGACAGATCTATTTTTACTCAATGAGTATTTCTACTGCATCACTGACTGCAAAGGGTCGCAGTTTGTTTTACTCCTCAGGGAAGGCAATAGATTGTATAGTTATCTCCTGAACAGGGTAAAATAACTACCCTACAACTATACAATCTACTACCTCACTCTGACAGAGAAGCACAGCCTTCAGCAAAGAGCTCAGACAGCCAAGCAGAGTTTCACTCTAAGGGATATTTGAAATTTCACTCAGCAATGTTAAACACCGCTATAACAGTAATTTGTATTTGATTACTCCACAATACATGTACAGGAATCTTAATTTTTTACTCATTAGAAAAAAATTAATGCAGAATTATAATCTAGCTTTGCCAAGAACTAGAAGACTCTAAACACACCTCCTCACAGCTATTACAGAAGCATTTTCTCCTACCATAAGCAGTACAAGTACAGAAGTTCAGTAGAATCTGACACTGAGCTTAAAATCGAGAAGTTTCCATTGTTGATTTCCTGCTGCTTTAGGAAAGACAGTAGATTGTATAGTTATCTCCCAATTGCGGGTATGACCCTAAAACTATACAACCTACTACCTCATCCCACAGTGCAGGCATCTTCAGAGCTGGTGTAGAAGATTGCTGCTTCAGGAAAGACAAGTTGACTACCTGGAGACAGCATTTATAACAGTGCTCACAGAAAAAGCATCCCCCTCACTCCCCCCAGTCATGCAAGAAAAGTATTTTAAAGATAAGGTTCCTTAATTTCAAAATTTTACCAATTGCTTGGGCCATAATACATTTCATCTTTAGCCAGTCAGCAAGTTGTAGCATTCATAGCAACTACAGTCATTAAACTTCTGTTAAATTACTGGTAGTGTCCCACGGATGTAACTTCTCACCTGAAATCAGAAGAAAAGCCTGTCAGAGTCATTGTAGGCAGACATACGTTTCTTCCTCTTTAGAACTCAAAAATAATAAAATCTAGCACCACACTTATGTTGATTTACATGGATCAGGATGAGACCCTAAGATTTATAATTCTGATTCAATAAATAAGATAACACAGAGTGACACTTTCACCTATTCTAACAGTTAAAAGCTCAAAAAAAATGTAATGCCAAAAGTACTATTTTTTGCTTTTTCTGTTAAGTCTTAAATTACATCAAGTCCTGTGCATTAAGATTATGGCCTCTCTCCTGATGTTTAATTGGTAAAATGCCTTACCAAAAGACCATGTAAAATACATGTTGTTTTCCCAACAGAAACAAGTGGGTTTCTCTAACTGCTCCTGATGTAACCTTAAAGCCAATTTCTTCGTTACCACAGCTCAACATCATCTTGAAGTAAAAAACTCTTAGAATACTGAAATGAAAATACTTGCCAGACAGATGTGTGACTTACAACCCCCTTCTCAGCAAAGACAGCTTGACAACAGAGCTGGAAAGGAAAACTGTTTTGTCCAGGTAATTTACACAATAGTTGAACATGTTTAGAGAAACGTAGTGTTTAAAACATTAAATGTTTTACTGGCACTTCATCCCAGTTTACACTGCTGTTTTCAGACCACTCTTCAAACAAAGCCTTGATAGAACAAGAGCACCCTAATGCACTTTCATGTCCTTGCCAAAAAACACAGCACATGATCCCTTGCATTAATATCCAAAGGGATGACGTTATTCCTTGAACAGTGAGAAAATCAAGTTACTTTCCAACTCCCTCAATGCTTCACTTCAGAATCCTTTACACAGATACTGATGATAAATTTTGTTGTCTCTTAAAACCTTGCTTGTAACTGGTATAAATCCTATTACTTGCTTTTGCTAACTTACACATCTACCAGAAAATGTAGTTCAGCACAGACACAAGCACTTGGTCCTGATGCCCAAACCAGAAATTAATTAGAACAGCAGCTCCGAGCCAGACTCAGACCCTTAGGGAGCGCTGGCCCCCATCACATCATTCTGACTCAGCAGAGGTGACAGCCCTTCAGTTCCCTGTTCCTGCATCCAAACCTTCACCAGCTGAGCAGAATCCCTGGAGAGCCCCAGTCCCTCCCGTGAGGCCTGGCCAGGGGGCTGAGCTGCAGAGAGCACAACTCAGCACCTTCAGTCTGTCCCTTGGTGATCCCATGAAGTGAATGAAGTCCCACGTGTAGTTTCAGAAGGAACTTTTAAGATGAAGCTGATGGTTCTGTGATGAACTGAAAACGTTTGAAGCACTTTGCAAAACTGAATAGTGTTGCCACACCTGTTTAAATTGCATAACACACGTAAGGCAATGTTTCTGAATTTCTTTTTAAAATTAAGCCTGAAGGACACAAGAATCATAAAAAACCTAGAAATTGATCTGTTGCATTTCACCACCTTTAGACAAAATTTAATTGCAGACCTAGCCAACCAGAGCTGTATTAAACAGCTTTTATTTCCACTGACAGCAGGACTTCCCTATCAAGTTTTATTCTTGGAAATTCTAAATAATTTTCTCCTGTCACCACTAGATTTTCCTGTTCAGTACCTGCAGCACCTCGATCCACAGGAATCTGCCTCCTTCCACCTTTCTGAAACAAGTGCTTTCATCTAATACAGGTCTAAATGGGTTGTTACTTAGGGTTAAAAATGTCCTTGAAAAAATATTACTACTCAACTTCCAGTGGTTATCCTTTTAGTCTGCCTTGAGATCATAAAGTGCACACAGGGCATCAGGAGAACCTCATTTTGTAAAAAATACACCTTATGAAAGGCCATCAGGTAACCTGGCCTCTAACTGTTGCAGAAAACTATTTATGTTACATCACTCAGACACTATTTTTATGTTTTACTACTAGGGGTGTGTATAATTAAAAGAATTCAAATTTTAGTAAAAAAACCCCTTATTTTTGGAAGGTGTTCGGGTTACTGTTTTACTTCTATCTACTGTGTATTCCTGCAAAGTCCAGCTAATTAGCATTCTGCTTTATATTAATCCTGCAGTTTGGGGAGCTTTTAACTTGTGGATGATTTCTAATAGTCTTTCCAAGCTGCCTCACCTAAGTTGCAATGTCCTTTCACATATGAGACCTGCCAGGTCTCTTTGGGGGCCTGCTGATAGCAAGCATCCAGGGTTTCTGGCACAGGCAGAAGCAGGGAAGCCTGATAAATGATCCTGCTGGCACAGCCTCTCCTGATGTGGGATGTTCTCATCCCGGTGACTCCGGTGTTGCAAAGCTCCATGCGCTGCTGATGTCACACCTGTCAGCACAGGGGTGGTTCAGGGTCATCCACCTGCACGCTCACTCCTCCACCAAAGATCACTCAGCTATGATGAGGAAAGCTTTGAAAAAAATACCTGGTTAATTTGCTTTCCTTGGGCTGTTTTTCCTGTTACCACATGTTTAAAATCCCCAGTGCAGTGAAAGGGGAGAAAATGGCTCTGTACTTGTGGAGCTGTACAATCTCACCAGTCCCAGCTGCCAAGCACCACCCCAGGGCTAAGCCTGCACAGCTCCCACCACCTGATGGAGCTCCAGGATTTGCAATAGTGGCACTGACACCAATTCCTCACAGCTTTACCCTGGTTTTCAGCAGCACTCCCTCCACTGAAGCCACACTTCCTGAATCCCACAAGCTTCCTGCCGCCTTCTCCAGCCGTGCCAAGCACCCAAATGACAACATGCAGACTCATAACTCAAATGTGCTCATTCCTTGGGGTTTGTGTTTGACTGGTGAGGACTGCAGGAAGAAAAGGAGCAGCATGATTGATATGAACTTAATTATCCCTGATATTGCTTCCCCTCACTCCACTCAAGCACCCCTGCAGTGTTACCACATGCTACAGGCACATCTCATCACATCTTCCCAAAGCAGGCTCAGTGAAATCAGACAGTGACTGACACAAAAGTTTTAGCATGAATTAATTTTTTTCCTCTTTTATATTCTGTTTGGCATTGTACCTTCCTTTGTCTTAATAATGTGCTTTTCCTTCCAGAGCCTTGCTCCTCATTTGTGTCCAGAAGTGACAGAATCTGAGTGGGCTCTGCATTAAGTTTGTCCCGAGTTTCTTGAGCTACCTGAAGTTTAAAACCTCTTAAATGATCCTAAACTGCATAAGAAAAAATAGTCTCAAGAATTTACATGGTTTTGTTTAATAGCACACAGTGGAACATCAGCACTCCTAAGCTATTGTCCAACCTGTGAAAGAGAAAAAAAAATAACTCAAATGAGTTACTATTTTATTCATTACTCTGCTGAGGGAACAAAAGGTGTATTTGCACAAAGAACAGAAGTCCTGTTTCCTCTCAATGGGCTCATCCCCTCTCAGTGTGATCCTACAGGACTAAATGCTTTATTCTCCCAGTTATTTCATCCACTTTGCAGCACAGAAAAAAAAACACCTAAAGCTCAAAGTGATTTTGTGGAGGGAAGAGTTCCTACACAACTTGACTTCACTGACACCTACAAAATGCAGTGTGGAGACAGAGATGCACTCCCCTGGGGTACACAATGCTGAGGACATCCTCCTGGGAAAACATCATCTGGTAATTGTAAATTCATGAGCACTTTGTTATCTGAAAGGACTATTTTACTCTAGTGCTTAAACTGAGCTTCAGAAATTCAGTGGATAAAATTGAGCAGAAAAGTCAAAGCTGTTAAGTTAAAAACCTGTGGGAAATTAAACAAATTAGAGGGTTTGGGGGGTTTTAGATTTGGGGTTATTTTTTTTAACTTTGTGCCAAGCAGATTCACCTTCACTGAAAACAGGCACTGACCAAGAACACAAAAATTCTTGCAGCAGAACAGAACACCTGCCAGCCCAAATGCAGGCACCCCTGCTTATGCCCCAAAATTAAAAATGGAATAGCTCTTTCTGAGCAGCAATACACTGGAGCAAATGTAAATCACACCAGAACACTGGTTTGAACTGGGAAATTGTGCAGAGGAGAAAAGGAGAAGCAGTTTCAGCACATACAGCTCTTGGGCAGCACCAAACTCCACACACCCAGACAGGGATATTTGTCCATGATACGATTTTTTCACACAACAGTAAGATTAACAGCACTGATTGCCACCAATAATTTATTTATCTGGTGTCTCTGTTGGAAATGCAATTTTTTTTCCAAAATCTATATCCCACTTACATTTAACTGCTTTAACACAGAGCATTCTGGCTTTAAGTAATTATCACATGAAATATTACTGTTTTGCCACATTTTCAATGAGTATGTTTGATTTTCACTTATTCTTCTAACCATGCAGTTATAGATGGAATATAAACACACAGAGACCAGGGCCTGAAGGAAATGAGAAGCCATTACTGCCCACTAAGGCCCATCCCCGGTGGAGAAGCACAATTAATGATTTCTAATATGAACAGAGAACCAAAGTAACACAAATCTTGGCATCTTTCCCTACACACACTTGATTCTACTACACTAAAATGGTCAAATTTTCACAATTCCTGTTTGATTACACCTCTGTCAGTACGGAGACAAAATAAATAGAGATAGTTATAAATAAATAACTATAGGCACACTCCAGCTTCAAAGATTACAAAGGCCTCAGTGCCCTTCTCAAAGGAAACTATCACTTTGGTTATCTGGTCCTGCTCCAAAAGAAATGTGTATTTATATATAATACACAAATGTGTATTTATTCCCTAGCTGTGTGTTTCTTAGGACACGCTAACTTCTTCTGCATAAAGTGTCCATGTTATTATAATAATTACACAAATTCAGTAAACAGTGAAGCTAGTGCATGAAAATATTTCGGGATTGCTGTGTTATAACTGGCAACATAATTAAACATCTATTGCCCTCTACAAGTCCTGGGAGCCTTTCACTATTTTGCAAATGAATTGATGTTTTCCACTACTAGCAACAGAGGCAAATACAGAAGGCATTTATCAGAAGGAACGTGAAATAAGCATACAGCTCGTTGGAGGAGAACAACAACAAAGCAAGTGATCTGATGTTTTATCTAAGCTTCCTTTGACCAGGTCTCCAGTCTTAGGGTGCAAAATAACTTCTTTGCTCAACCTATGTGAACCGAGGCTGCATTGAAGATATACAGAGTACAATTTGGGGGAAAAACTCAGTGACAAAAATTACAACTAGCAATTTTATATTAAAAATACCACAATACAGCTGTTCAGTAAGTCCCTCTTCCTGAAGCTAACTATCATAGAGAAGAAAAACCTAATTAACCTATTATTGCCTGTTGACTGCAGCAAGTTTGAACCACCACTGCAAATAACTCCTTGGTTAAGTTCAGACTATTTAACATCTGAGTGTCGCTGTGAACAGGTCAGATTTGACAATAGAAGCCACATCAGCAAATAACTGTTTTGGGGAGGCCCCTGGCACCTGGGGATGCTTGAAAAAAATAAGTAGAAGATGCCCTGTTTCTTAAATATTATTTAAATTACTGCTTTTGAAGGGACAGATTGATTTTTCTCAAAAATTCTGCCATGGATTAAGTTTGCCCCACTGTTACCACTGAGCATTGTTCCAAGGGTTCCTGTGTTGCATTTTTAATGGCAGAAATTTTTCCCTGCCAGTTAACACTTGCACTTGAGTCACAAAACTGCCTGTGCAGAGTAGTACAGATAGAGAGAGCACTGACAAGGTGGCAAAGGTAAACCTGTAAAGGAGGGTTATCACAACCTTGATCATCAGGTTGTGTCTTCCCTCCTACAAGAAATAAGTTACAGCATCATTAGGGTTGGAAGGGTCCTCTAGAGATCACGGATGCCAAACCCCTGCCAAGGCAGGGTCACCGGGAGCAGGTGACACAGAAATGGATCCAGGAGAGCTTGGAATGACTGCGAGGAACATGGAGATGGCTTCAGGCCCTCCCCAGGCCTGTCCCGCTGCTCTGCCCCTTCCACAGGAAGTTGTAGCGTAAAGTCATAAAAATACAACCCGATTGGGGTAACACCTCCATCTAAAACTCCCTGAGCCGTGCGAGAACAGTCACCACAAGCACACCCCTGCGTGCCAGGCCCGGATTCCACGGCGTGCCAGCACCAGCCCCGGGGTGCCAGCGGGGTGAAGCTGCCCATGCCCACAGGGAGAGCAACGCTGAGAGCGGCCAGCCAGAGCTCTGGATGGAAGTTGCGCGGGCAGGGACCGACCCCAGCACACCCATTTATCGGAGCTGCTCCCCGGGGAAACCCCAGCCCAGCCCAGTCCGTGCCCGCGTCCCGGGGGCACTCCCGGCCGGGCCGCGCCGCCCCAGCAGCCCCGGAGGGGGCGGAGGGGCCGGTGACACCCGCGACACCCGCCCCGGGCCCCGCGGGGCCGCTCCTCACCTGCGGGCCGGGCAGGGCCGCTCCCCGGGCAGGGCCGCTCCCGGCGCGGGGCCCGCGGGGCTCCCCGGCCCGGCAGTGACGTACCAGGGCTGGCGGCACTTCCTGCGGGGGCGCGGGGGGACGGGCGCCCGTGAGGGGCCCCGGGGCAGCGAGCCGGGCCCGGCGGGGGCGGGGGGGGAGGGACCCGAGGCACCGCGCCCGCCCGTGCGGGCCCCTGGGCCCGGCCCTCCGCGCCGCCGCCTCCGCTCCCCGCGGCGCGTCCCCCTCGGGCGCCCCCGCATCCCTCACGGCCCCCCGTCCCCCGCCTCGGCCCCGCGCGGCCCCACACGGTCCCCCCCGGCC
>JAWWEU010000023.1:20342110-20359544 GCA_035583155.1 Acropternis orthonyx
GGCGTGCTCGGGGAGAGGCACCGACCGGGCCGGCCCGTGGGCACCGGCAATGGGTTTGTGTCGGTGCCTTTGTCCCCTCCCGGGGCAGCGCTCGCTGTGAGCCCCGCGGGAGCCGCCCCAGCCCCGGCACTGCCCCGAGAGCATCCCGAGGGATCCCTGTCCGTGCACAGCCTGGGAGAGACCCCAAAATATCCCTGTGAGCCACAGGATGGACCCCAGTGGACATGGAATAGCTGCATCTCAATCCAAACCTCAGCGGTGGGAAAAGGAAAGTTAAACATTTAGGCTTTATTTTAGGGAAGGGCCAATGAATGACAGATCCAGATGCTAGTAAGGCCATCATTAAGCTCCCATGTCCAGTCACAAAAAGCAGGTATGGAGTTTTTGTTGGCTGTGGACTTCTGGATTGGGGAAATCGACTAAACCTCTGACTCCGGCAAGCCTAACATATGAAGATGGAGAAGAGAACCACCAGTAGGAGCAAGTGATCCACATTTCAAGTGAACTATGGACCGATTTAAGTCATGTTCCCTCACATAACCCAGATCTAATTGTATTTGCAGAGGGCTCATCCCACTCCCTGCAAGGACAGCACGAATCTGGGTGTGCTGTGAGGAGCCAGGGACGGGGGACAGACCCACAACCCTGCACAAGGAGCAGAGATAGTAGCTTTGATATGTGCAGCGTGTCTGGGAAGAAGGAAACTAGTCAGCATCTGTACAGCCTCTTGGTCTGCTTTTGGGGGGTGTCACACAATAGGAATGTTCTGGGAAGGATGGGGATTTTCACATCCTCAGGGACAATGTGGTCTTGTGGTTCTTGTGGTGGATCAGAATGGAAAGCCAGATCTGCCAGACCCTAGGGGTGCATGGGAGGGAGTGCTCAGCAGGAGGCCCTGCAGTGCCAGCCAGGTGACCAGACACTTACACACAGCCCAAGCCGATGGCTCGGTGGGAAGATCCCGGTGCTTGCACTGGGAGGTGTAAAAGCCCAGGGTGTTCCTTGTTCAGGGTCCCTCCTCAGAGGCACCAGCTCAAGCTGTTATTGCTGCACCATGATAAAACTGTTGTAAGGATACAGAGGTCTGAGACCCTGATATGGAGTACATCCCACATTTCCAATCTTTTCAGGGGTGGGGAGCTTTTCATTTACTTTTATGCACAAGATAAACAAACCCCCAAAACTGCACAAACAACTCCTTTACCATTTCCTCCTTTTATTTGCATGAGTTTTACATAGTTCTATTCACTCTGCTACCTTGTCCTAATCTTTCCAAAATTCCTGGCCCTATTCAGCTCCAGCCTGGGATGATGCACACAATTTTTATTTCTGGAGGAATTTATCCACAGCAGTCCTGCTGACTACAGCAATTTAAATGTTGCAAAAGCCTAACTACAGCTGCAGTGTATGAGTCACTGCAGTGTGTGAGACAGCAGAGCATGAGGGCAGGCACTGAAGAAAGAGGCATTTGGCTCCGAAGGGTAGAACTGGCATGTTTTCTGCTTGGGATTCTTCTTGTGGTATTTTGGTAGTTACGGTATCTTACCACAGTTAGAAAGTGAGCTGGTGGGCTTGAGGCAAGAGAGGGTCAAGAAAGAAGAGTCCTGTGGTTACAGAGATGGACAGCACGGCAGCAGCAGAGGGGGCTGTTCTGTAAGGCACGGGTGGGGATCCAAGGTTTCTGCACTTCTGGTGTGACTTCGTGGCAAGTCTCACTAGAGATAATGAGTCTTCGGTGGTTTACTGCAGTAGTTGTTGCAGGGGAGGTTGCTGCTGATACAGTGGTGACCTTCTAATGGGAGAGGAATTTTCTGGAAGAGCACAGAAAGCAGTAGAGGCAGGCTGGGTCCCCCTGTCCCATCCTGCTGCGAGCCCATTGCCATTCTGCTGCAGCGGGATGTGGTGAGGATTTGAGTGTCAGCATGGCAAGGCAGTGCTCCTGATGAGTGTGAGGAGAAAACTTCACGCACATCACCCACAGCTGCAAGGCTGTCACACCAAGCTGGGCATGAGGAAGGGACAAGGGAGTATTTGCTGTCTGAACATTTAACAGAATCATCACAAAATCACAGAATGGTTTGGGTGGGAAGAGACCTTCAAAGCCCATCCAGTGCCACCCCCTGCCATGGGCAGGGACACCTCCCACCAGCCCAGGTTGCTCCAAGCCCTGTCCAAACTGGCCTTGGACACTCCCAGGGATGGGGCAGCCACAGCTTCTCTGGGCAACCTCTGCCAGGGCCTGCCCACCCTCACAGCCAAGAATTCCTTCCCAATATCCCATCTAACCCTACTCTCCTCCAGACTGAAGCCCTGGTAGGTGGTCTCTCTCCATCCTTCTTGCAGGCTCCCTTCAGATACTGGAAGGCCACAATTAGGTCACCCCGATTTGCATCACTTGGGTCACAAATGAATTAATCGGCTCCTACTGAAGTTTGTAGGTTTGATTATTCATTCAGATGAGCTATTTTTGGTTTTATCCATGATGGGTTCAATGGGATGTGGTGGCCAGTTTGGCCACAATTGTAAACATACCTGTCAGTGAAACAAAAAGCATACTAAACAAAGAAGTGCCCAGTTCTACACTATCCATTTATATGGGCTGTGTGTAGGTAATTTGTCAAATGCCAGCACCTGACATTAATTTCAGAAAGGTTATTCTAGCCGGAGCTAAAGATATGTGAAAGCCCTTGTTCATTACACTGATTTAAACAAAACTGGCCTGGTTTCTACACCCCGAGTGTATTGGGGTGTAGAAATAAATAGCTAAAATACATAGCTAAAGTAAGTAGCACCAGGAATTGGTGCTGGCTGTTTGGAGCGGTTAACTGTAATAAACTCAGAGAATTTCTTGGGAAACTAAGACACTTGCACATGCATTTTAGTGTTCCCAAACCTGACTGCTAAGGCATGCTAATGTAAAACTGCTTGCCGTGTTGCCTTGCCTCTTTCCAAAGCTGGGTTTGTGTATGTGATTCACATGTGATATTTTCCTTTCAAGTGTGCTTATTTTAGGATGATTCTGCCAAAGTACTTGTTTGGGGATCTGAATTTGATATAAAATCATCGAACAGTTGAAGCATGTATAATATATGTCTCCAAATTGGTCTATTTTTAACTGTAAATATTAGTCATTTACAATAACAAATGAAAGTATTTCAGAAAAGGAAAAATTCTTGTTTAACTACTTAAATACATCAAACTGGATAAACTGTTAATCCTGCAAACTGGCATTCCAGCCTAAATGCAAAGGCTGTATTCCAGAACTGCAGTTAGGATGATGTCCCAGTTGTTTCTGTCTTATTAGATAAAAATGTCTCTACAAAGCGTTTTGCAGATAATAAGATTTTGGTTAATTATTTTTAGTATTACTATGTTACACTTATTTATGCAAGTTTTTGCTGAATGTAAGCACAGACAGAATTAAATCCTTATTAAGATTTCACAATGAGGTGTTTTTTCACTTAATATCAATAAAAGTTTAGCTAATAAGGTAGAATTTTACTCTTATTCTAAGAACTTAAAGAGGCACAATCAATTTTCTGTTAAAAACAGTTTAAAGCTTTCTTAGCCTAAGAAAAGTCTAAATCAAGGGCTTGATAACAAATACTCAACACTGTGTGTTTCTCTACTGCAACACCTTTTAGAAACACATTGGTTACAATTATTTAAGAGACTAAAAGGAAAATATTGCCTGATGTCAGTAGCAGACCTCCTCATCTGTCTATTTACCTTATTTTAAAATTTCTACAAGGAAAAGCAGTTTCATAGCTTCAGCCAGTATTTATTTTCTGCAAAAGTAAAATCAAATAACATTAATGTAAACATAGGTAATACATGAATATTAACTCAATTCATTAAACCTTTGTGTATCATGGCACTGAACTTATGGCAATGGTGTCACTGGAAAATAACATTTCTTGTCAATAACAGAGGTTTCTAAATCAATAAACTCATTTGAGAACAGGAGAACCCTTCACAATATCAAAGCATAGTACCTGAAAGCAAGTGCTACAGCGTATGGTCACACAGGAGCTGTTCTTTAGAACTATGTGGATTGAATAATTTCCACTAAAACTCCCTCTAAAAAAATAAAGTGATTTGTTAATAACTACTGTTACCTAAAGTTAGGTAGATCATGCCAGGTACCACAAAATACAGTAGCTGGAAAATGCAAAATAATTTGGTAGGCCCATGTAATGCTTCAGCAGAGCTTGTAAAAATCAAGGATTCTCTGTTCCTTCCTTAATCCTTTTCCTTTTTTCTTCCAGTGTTTGTTTAAATACATTTTTCAAGGTATTGTAAACATACGGTCCATTTTCAGAATCCAAGCTTGTCTAATAAAAGAGAAAAATTTCAGTTCAGTTGTTAAGTAGAGGTCATGCAGCAAAATCCAAAGTAGATGCCCAACACTTAAAAAAAGTAGCTTTGAGATTTATCGAAGAAAGTATGTGTTTCATGATGGAGTGCTTAATGCTAGGTGTTTTCAGTTTTATGCTGACTAGACATTAAAATAAATGGTAGGAGGAGAAAGGTCATGATTGGGAAGCAGCTTGGTGAACATTCTGTTCAAATTCAAATTTCATTGGCTGGATGTGCAAAGAAAGCAGCTCTGAGCTTCACCTGTCACTGTTACTGAATGATCCCAAAAGCAGAAGTTATTATTCCCATCCTGTGTTACAGGTTGAAACATAAATGGATTGCAGTGTAATTTCAGAAAATGATTTCATCTGCTAGAAAGACTTTGAGTAGTACAGAAACCCTTTGGTAAGCTACTCCCATGATTAGTTAGTCTCACCACTCAAAAATTATCTTTTCCCTGATTTGCAGATATCCATGAACTGGCAGTGGTCCAGAAATATTAAAAGGAGACTCAAGGATTAAGGCTGTAATGACAGAACATTTCCTATCCTTTTTGTAGGCTGATTAGTGTAAAATGTAAACTCTGAACTCAATAGGTGTGAAGGAATTACTGTAATTTTTCTCAGAGGCCTCCTCTGTCAATTTATCCTGCGTGATTTAAGCCAAGTAAATACAATGTCATGGACATTTATTGAAGGTTACTTGCCTTAGTGAAAGCTTTAATAGCACGAGCAAGTAAGGCCTCCTCCACATCAGCTGGCAGCACTTGCAAGTTCACCACGCAGTGTAAAATACAAAGGATAGTCTGACACTGCTCCTGGTGGGTAAAAGGAACAGCAGCTCATTAGAAAAAATATTTCCATGACAAACATCTTAACACTCAGGTTTTGTTAACTGCTGTTTAAATATCAGGCTGTGCCTTCACGTATTGAAACCTTCAGGTGCAGGAGCTGGGGAGGGAATTCCCACAAGCATAAAGCGCCTCTACATAATCATTTCAGTGGCGATGGGAAAAACTCTTCTCTTGAGGACCACAAACTGCTCTGGGAATTTCTAGGAGGTCAGACGTGCATCTGGAGACTTATTTTTCAAGATCCTCTCCATGAACAGTAACATTCATGTGAACTGCCATAGTAAAGGGGAGATTTGCTCTTTTTTAGCCCAAAATGCCAAGCATGTGTAGGGCTCTTTCCCCATCTAACTCAGGATGATCTTGCACCCCTCTCTGTCATTCCAAGTCTCCATCACCACTAAAGGAAGCTGGCAGAGAGACACCTGTCCATAAGGATGCATAAAGGGAGCAATAGATCTTTGTGGCTGCTCCTTCCCATCCCTTTTCCAGCTTAACAATATCCTTAATTAAGGCACTGGAACATGTCATACATGCAGCCTGCTCTAGGTGGCTGTTTTGAGCAAAACAGTCGGACTAGAAGATATCCAGAGGTCTCTGCCAACACAGCTATTGTGGGATACTGAAATCATACAGGGTAAGATAAGGAAAGGTAAAATTATTATTCCTTTCCCACTCGTTTATAACAGGTTTTGTTAAAGCAGTTTTTATTTAATACAAACAGAGAGTTAAAACTCTGATAGTGGAAGAATTCTTGAGGAAGAAACATGGTGTTTTCAGCTGAACATGGGAATTCTGAATGTCATGTCATGAAGACGGTAACTTCACATGAAGTTCTGACCACCTACTGATTAGAAGCTGGATTTTTGGGTATCTGAAAGAGTAAAAGGGGCTATATTTTCTTCAAAAATACTTCAGAAACAAAGAATTCCCAAAGAATTAGGAAATTAATTTGTATAAAGGAATCAAGAATGGAGAATTTTAATTATTTATTAATTTACCTTTGTAAATTTACCTTGTATATTTACTTTCCCTTTGGGGAAAGCACAGTTAATCAGTTTGGATCACCAGTGCCTATGTTCATGGGGATTTCACAACAGAGGTGGCCGCAGTTCTGACTTCTGCAGAAGAATCAGGCCTGGCTCCTGCTTCTTTGAATTAGCAAATTCTTCCTGATTCCTTGCCCCAGCTCTCCCAAAGCTGCCAGATTAAGATGTTTGCACAGCAAACAGGACAAGCATAAAGTACAGCTGCCAGATGTGACATAACAAAAACCATCCATGGAGTCACAGAGCACAGGTTTCTCATCTTTGCCTCTGGAGCTCAAGGTGCAGAATTTGCTAAAGCAGAACTGCTACTGAATGGTGTTCAAGGACTGTGTCTGGTATTTTTCCTGCGATATTCATCACCACAGTATCGATTACAACTCACACTATTCAATACAGAATGAATTCTCATCCTGATTTTTAAAGAGATTGAAGTGGCTCTTCAAAAGGGCAATTCCCTTGCCTAAAGTTAAAGAATCCAGTATCTACCTTTCTCAGCAAGTGGAGTGCTTCCTGTGATTCTGTGCTATTTTTTGCCAGCAAGTCAACATCATCTTTGGATATAACAGGTTCTTTCAGCTGCTCTAGCCAGGACCACATCAAGCTGCAGAGGATAAAAGGATCTCTCTCGGTGCAGATTTTATCCCAAGCTCCGTCTCGAGAATTCAGTTCTTTCTTAAAACAAAAGAAAACAAAACAAAACTGAAAATGCATCATCTATTTACTTTTGCCAACAATCTCTTTGATGGTAGCAGTATTTGGTTGCTTATGTTTCAGCAAAAAAAGACTAAAAAGTTACCAAAAAATCCGTATTTTTTTCCGAAGTATCAACATTAATCAGCAGTAATACAAACGATTGTTTAAAATAGAAGGATGACATAAACAGTGCAGCTGAGAACCTCCCAGTACTCTAGTGGAATACATAAATCAGCTTTGCATTCTGACTTCAAAAGCAAAGGTTTCTAGGAGGATTTGGATTTGAGGGAAAGCAATTAAGTTTCTACTGAATTCTTTCTCTTTTACCCACAGAATCCTCTGATTAGTTCTGAGAAAGCAATAACAAAAACCAACACAGCTCTACCTTAAAAACCTGTGCTACTTCTGTGCTGCCAGCAGCCAAGTTACAACCACAGATAATGGCATCAATTTTCCCTAGGTAGCAAAATGAAGGAGCACAACCCGAAATAAGGTCTCTACCCTCCTGCTGGAGTCCAGAATTTATAAGTGCATTTTGCCAGCCTGTGGAAGAGCTGGCCCATGACCGACAAGTACAATCGTTTACTGAACCACATATAAACTGCTGTCCCAATGTGCCACTTCAGAGCTCCACGTGGTGTTTTTGCCATTCTAGGAGTTAACCAAGGCAAAATATGCAGAGCCCATACCGTGGAATCGAGTTAAAAATTACCTGCCATATTTCTACCTTCTGCTTCACCTCATCCTCTCCCAGAAATTCATTTATATCTGCAAGTGCTTTTGCTGCCAAAACTCTTCGGGCTTCCAAACTTAATTCTGACTGCACAACAATGTGTGGAATTGTCTCTGACAAATCTCTGCTACTTTGGCTTTCATATCCAACAGAAGAGTTCGTTCTGGAAGAGGAAGAAGAATCAGAGTCATCAGAGACATAGACTCTCCTGCCATAAATATTAGTCTTGCGGTCCTTCCGGGAACCAATCTCCTTGGCAAAGCTATGCCTCGGCATTCTGGTTTCCCTGGCATTGTGGAGGGAAGTGAGGCCTGAGGAGAAGGTTCTGCTGCGTTGCACTTCTTTGGTAGAGTTCCTTCTGGGATAAAGTGAGGATCCATCTCTCTGCCCGTCCAAGTTAAACCTGCCTTGATTCCAGAACGTGCACGTGTTGCGCACTAACTCTTCTTTGTTCAATCCCAGCTCGGGCTGCGGTTCACCTGTGGCAGAACATTCCTCACCACTGTTCTGCTTGAGTCTGCTCCACTCTAATATCTGAGCAGGCACTGTCCAGGCAGTGTCCTCTTGTTCTAAAATAAACTCAGTTCTCCTTAAATCGGACTCACTGTAGCTTAGACGCCTTCTCATATGAGTAAGAGGCTGAAGGCACTGGACATTCCTTCTTCTACAAAAAGCATCATATTCACGTCCCAGGGTCTTGAGAGCACAGGAGTGGGTGTGGGATGAGTCCGACGTGTCGCTGTCCTGCCTGGCGAGGTCTTGGTCAAGCTCTGTGGACACCAACTGAGAAACAGTCTTCTCAATCTCAGCTGAGAGGTCTGGGATGTCCAAGAGCTCTGCCTCTATCACTTGTCTGTTTTCAGCCAAGTCGAGCAGCAGTTTGCAGACCAGATGGATGAGCTTCGGCACATGTTTGAGGTGCCTGCTCTCGTAGCCGTGGAGCAGATGTCTCTGCCGGGTCAGGTACTGGGACAGGGTCACTGTGTGAGCCGTGGGCTCGCAGCAAGCAAACACATTTCGCAGGGGAACCAAGAACTGAGTGAATTCCCTGATGCACAGTAGCTGCCCCCTGGTCTGGATAGAATTAGGCCTTTTTGCTCTGACAAAAAGAATTGCTTGATCAGCACTCATTCTTGTGGCAAAAACTAAGTAGCAAGCTATTAGAACACCTGGAAAATAAAGAGACAAGATTAGTTAAAGTACTGTCAGACTGAAACAAACACTCAGTGGACATACAGGAGAGAAATTATAGGTGAAGACACTCTATTACATGATGCTGTTAACTAACCATAGTTGCATTTGATGCAGCACGGGATAGTAAAGCCCCTTCTGACTACACTTCCAGTGAGAACCTGCTGCTCACACAGCATCTCCATGAGTTCCACCATTTGTGGACACAGGAGCAATGGAGGCTTCTATGGGAAGGACACAGGCAAAAAGGACTTGAAAGAAGTAAATGGAATTTTAGCTGCTCCACCAAATCTACCTGATCTAGCAGTGAGTGGCAGGTTTGCGAATGTGTAATAAATACTAGACCATGAAAGTGTACTATGTGATTTTGTCCCACCCAAAAGCAGCTGTCACATTTGAATGTAATGGAATCATTGTACAGATTAAAAAATTCTCTAACCTTACAGGTTTCTGTTTTTAATATACTAAAACTCATCTCCTTTAGTCACTCAGATCATTTTAACAAAGCAGTTTAGCACTTTTAACCATTTTATAGATGTACATATTGCAACAATATAGACACTAAACTAATTATTAATGATTTATAACCAGGGACTGGTTGGCATTTTTAGAAAACCAATTCTGTGGGCCCTGCAGTAGAGCACATACCTGTTCTCCCCAGTCCTGCATGGCAGTGAACAGCCACCCTCCCCTCCTGCAGGGCAAAAGCCATGACTTTTACCATGTCAAGTATAGTAGTGAGAGATGCCACTCCATAATCCTTCCATCCAAAATTATAAAAATAAACTGAAAGAAAAAGAGAGACAGTGATTTTCTGCCATATCGAATACAAACTGTGTAGTACTACATGCAGAGATAACTAATAATAAATTAAAGTACTAAAATTGCTTAATGGTGCTTAAAATCTGACTACATCTTGTTTGCAAGAGATTATTTTCCCATTTTAGTGCATGCTTGCTATTGAAACTTGATAGCTACACAAAGGGAGCAAAGAATTGTCAAACTGAAGTTCAGCCAGAATGGAAAAGGTGTAACAAGACCGAGTGATTCATGCAGAATTACTGGGCTATATATAGGGAGAGGGTAATTTTTTCTTTTTAGAAATGAAAGCACTTCTTCAGTCCTGCTTCTTATAGAGGCACTTTCTCTCTTCTCATCATAATATGAAAATACAAAAACACTGTCAGTACAAGTGTCCTCACATGAAATAACCTTTTATAGTCTAAATAAGAAAACATGAGTTGTATCAGAATTTGAAACACCATTAATGGTTCATATACTGGTGAACACAGAAGGAAAATTTAACTAACTGTTGTCCTTTCCTTACTCTAAACACCTGAACATAATCCCTCCCTCTCTCTCTACGTAATACACGATCTTCAAGAACATGTTATTTGCTCTTGATTATATTTGCCAAGTTTCATGTCTACATCCCATTTTGTGCAGCATTTCTTACAGAGCTGCTTTTAACACACAGGGATTCAAGTAAAAATATCTCTAAGTGCCAAACTCAATAATTAACGAGGAAGAGCAGCAGGAGGGAACTTACTTCCAGCCTCCATAAAGGCTTCAGGAAGGTAGGTGAAGCCACTCTCTTGTTCCAGAGGGTTCCCACAGCTCGCATGCTCCCCAGGACGCTGGAGGTTAATTATGGTTTTTATGCCATATCTTAAGGAAGGAATAGATGAGTCAAAGTATTACATGCAGCCAAAATCTCATTACCCCTTATTTTCTGAAACACACATTTATTCTTAGTGGAGAATAAATCTTTACCTGCAGAGCGTTAAAATGAAAGGATCTTTATCAACAATCCAAATCTATGTTGAAAGAGAAAACGGATCAGGAATTACACTAGTAATACTTACAATAAATAATGACTGAATTTGTTACCTTTCAAACTGCTCAATAATGTTGTACTTTTCAATTAATTCTGTTGAGGGCCGAGCCATAGCCAGGATGTTATCTGTTATCCTGAGAAATTAGAAAAGAGATAACAATGCGATTATGAATCATTTCTTGGGTATGAGTCTACTAAAATAAGAATATTGTTATATTCAAGAAAGACAGAAATACCTTGCTGATTAATTAGAAGTGATTTTTTAAAAAATTCTACTATCCCATAGTATTACTGATAAATCTTATTAAGCTGATCCAGATATAACACTATCAAAAGACCATTACTGGAACTGTTTAAATGCCAGGACATGAGTAAAAATTCCTTTGTACAGAAATCAGGACTCAGATCCCTGTTTGGCCCTTTAAGGTTTGTAAATGACCTTTAAGCATTTGCTGTTTGAGGGAAAAAAAAAAACCAGTAAGAATGTAAAGATTCATTTCATGTGACTCTTGCTGCATATGAATGCCCTTCTGAACATATATCCACATTACTTCATCTGCCAGGAGTGTTTTTACTTTTCAATTCTATTATGAACATTTTTAATTATTTTGCATCTTAATCCTTAGCCTGTAGCCCAGAAGAGTTTTTTATAATTCAAGACAGATAGGTATTTATTCCTTTGGATCTGAACCAAACTTACCGTAAGTCAACAGAAATCTTTCCTCATCTTTACTGGGCTGCGTACAGCAGCGATTACTAATTCTAATTCTAAATCAAGCTCTTATTATGTTCTACACTTAACTTAGCGGCAGCTGATTTAAGAAAAAAACCTAATTGGATTTCCGTTTGAATTATTTTCACAAATACAACAGATAACACACCCCCCCCACACCCCCCTCCCCCATAGTTTTCCTTGGACTTCTCTGCTGTAATAAACACAATGGATGCGGCTGCATTCAGAGGGAGCGAATGCTGGCTCTCACCAGGAGGAGTAGAGCCCTTTGATGGCTTGCTCCTGCTCACTCCAGCGAGCCGGGTTCTCGTACTTGCAGGCCCGTCCCCCGCAGGCCATGGAGCACTGCATGTGGCCAGGGATGACGTGGCGAAGGCGCTCCCCCACCTTGGTGTATTTGGCTGTTGGGCGCCTCGAACTTCCTGGAACAGAACCGACGCGAGTTAGGGAAGCTTAGAAATTCATCTCCACCTTAAAAGCATCACTTCAGCCTTAACCTGACGAAGTTACAAACTGCGTAAATACATACAAATACAGAAATTTATAAATATATGCAAACATTTATTATCTACTAATTAGACTATATGCTTCCTATAAAAATATATATTTCAGGCTCATTTTTCAAGTCAGGATTGTGAGGGGAAAAAACTGCTCGCATTACAGCAGAAGTCGCCTTTTCTGCTGAAGTCAGAGGCGTGTGATAGCCCTTGCGACTGAAAAACAGGCACAATCCTCTTCAGCCTGAAATCCAAAATAGTTAGCCACGTACTTGGTGTATGCATGAATGTGTGCTTCTGTTTTATCTGTTGTTTATAAGTGAGCTGTCAGAGTAAAAAGCAAGCATTATGTACATACATATATATACATTATATACAACAAATAAAGAATCAGCGAACAAAACATAAAACACAGGGAAAAAATTAAACCCCATTATTTCATCCACATATACAAAATGCAGTTAACAGAACAAAAGTGTAGCGATACCAAGAAAACACCCAGAGCTGCCAACAGCCTTACTGAAAAGTACTTTACTTTTTTTTTCAGGAAAAGTTGCATCCAGCTCCTCGGGGCTGAGCGACGACAGAGCCACCATCACGCGGTGGGTGGACGAGGAGAGCAGCTCCACCACCGAGCTCCGGCGCCTCTGGCTCATGCGAAGGAGGGGATCGGAGGAGGAATGCCTCCGACCCTGGAAGAAATGGCTGAAGATGCTGACAGCCGAGCGCCTCCGGGGCGAGCCCTGCATGCCTGCCCGGCCCGCCGGGAGCCGCGGGCACGCCGCGGGCACGGGAAGTTGCTCAGCGCTGGAGTTGCGGGAGCCGAGCATCCCCGAGCCCAGCATCCCCGAGCCCAGCATCCCGGAGCCCAGCATCCCTGTGCGCGCTCCAGCCGCCGGTCCCCACGGGCTGAGCTGTCGCCATGGCAACCGCGGATGCAGCCCTGGGGCTGCTCCCCTCCTCTGGGATTGCAGGGATTGCGTCTGCTCGGGACAGGCTGTTCCGCCGCGCGATGAAAATAGTTGCATTTCAAGTAGGTAATTTTCAAAACGCGCAGGGAACAACCGAAACGTTTTCCATAAACAATGGGAGTATTTATTCTTTCTAAATAACAGGCATTCAGAACTTGCTAAGACACAAAATACTCGATTCAAAAGAACAATCAGAATGTAGCTGGAAGCTCTGCCTGCTGAGAGATCTGTACATTATACTCCCCCACCTCACATTCCACAACCACCTCTCCTCCTCCACTTTGCTGCTCCAAAATGCATCATTAGCTGTGCAATGATTGGGATTAGTGTGTTCCTACTGAAATGGTTCAGTACATGATGAATTGCGTAGACTGTTTGCCTGGACCATTCATATCTGCTAACAAAACACAATTTGTTATTCAAAACAAAAGGCTGTGGGTTTTTTTTTTTTTTTCTGGGCACAGCTCTTTTATTAAGCCAAGCTGTTAGTCCTGCAGCCTGAGAGAAAGCAGATTACGTGGAGGAGAAGGTATGTCATTTGAGTGCTTCAGGACTTCGAAGACAGCTATGAGGTGGCAAATTGCCTTCCTGTGTGTGCTAAGGAGAATGAGGTGGCCAGAAAGATTGCAACAGTCTGAAAAACAAAATGTTCTCATGCAGTGGAGAACACACTTACAGTGATGCTAAAGAGCCTCTGTCATCCCAGCAGTGCATTAGGCTGCACTGAGAGGGGAAGGTTGTGGAAATCAAGAAAACCCACCTCAGCTTTGTTCAATAAGCAAATTAATCCCATTGCATTTCCCTAAAATATATAGTATCTTCAGTCTGTGTTTCTTCTTGTGCTACAAAACCAGTAACTTGTACAGAGGAATTAGCACAAAAGAATGTTCCCTTCTGAGACGCATTCAGCAGGCAAAAAGCTGTTTCTTCTTGGTACCGGCCAGGAATTGAGGGCCTGAATTTGGAATGCTGCAGCCCAGCTCTCATCAGCACATCACAAGTTTTCCTGTGGGTACCACACCTGAAACATCAGCAGTGATGTCATATGAGAAAAGAAAAATGTTAAAGCTGACTCTGAGCTGTATCAAAACTCTGACTTTTCATTCATCAATAAAGCTGATGTCAACAGGTGAGGAAACATTTATTCTGGAGATTGGGTGGAAGAGAAAGGAGATGAAAAGGGCTCTTTCAAGTGCTACTTGTATCCAAGAAATGTGAAAAAATGTTTTCTAATTAATAATATCCCTGTTTTCCATTTAATTGTTTTCCTCTTTCTCTTCCCAGGAACTTATCTTCAGTATGTATCAAAAGCTACTGGAGCCAGGAAGTGAGGGAAAAAAAAGCTGCACATCATTATTTTCCTACTGAATCTAGCGGGATTTGCAAACACTCACCCAAAATGCTAAGAAAGAATTGGATCCTGTGAGAATTTAAATACTTTAATAGAAACAGGAGTTTTGTTGAAGGCACATTTATATTTTCAGAGAACTAGGCAGTTTGTCAACACAAAAATTACAGTTTCTTTCATTAAGAGACCTGACAAAATGAAAATTACAGAAAATATCTACATATTATCACAACAATGTGCTGATGAAGTACTGCAGTTTGGTTTTGATATAGACATTTTAAGTTTATAAACACAGATAATATTTCTGGGGTTCTTTTTCAGTTTTCTATGGATTTCTTTTCAGAATTGCTCTAAGCATTTTTTATGAATGGCACATCAGAAAAATTCTTACCTGAACTCATATTTGCAAGATACAGACTGCTCTCTATCAACGAAGAGTATGGGAGTTCATTTTGCAGCAAAACCCCTGCAGCCATTGCAGTACCTGTTGAAACAGTAAAATATTCACTGAAAATCTACAACAGAAGCTCAAAAAATGCCAAACAAAGCCAAGAACTGGCACCTGGTTAGAGAGTTGTCCAAGACTTAAGATTTGGGCAGTCGGGCATGGACTGTACTCAGCAGATGGTCTACAATGTGCCTTCTCTGCTCTCTTCCCTCCACTCTGTTTTTGAAACCACATCTGTGAGGATTCTGCTCTGCCAGGAAAACTGAACACAAGAGTCTGTCTAAGCAGAAAAACAGATCTTTTCTCATACTTTAATATTATTTCTAACACAAGGTGGGTCCTGCTCTGAAGACCTTCTGATAGAAAGCAAGCTAAAGGAAAGCTGTAAGCAAGAACACATTAATCAGTGTGATATTTAAATAAATCCTTTACATGGCTCCTGAGTGGAAGTTCTTACCTAGTATAAAATTACTATTCTGTTTCTCTTGTCTCTACAAAAAATAGCTGCAAGTATAACAAAAAAGGAGCATTTTTAATACAAAACAGGTACATCTCTGCTGGATCATTAACTGTATAAACTTTACTGAATAGGCAAACCTCTAGGTCCCAAATCTTACAAAGCCGGTATTAGGATTCAGCAGCATTATTTGGGTTTTAAAAGACGTATTTGCTTAAAAAAACAAACAAACAAAAAACCAGCATGTGTGGATCAGGTGATACAACAGTCCTGTGCTGTGTTAAACGTAGTGCTGTTTGCTGTTTGTTGTTCAGCTTTTATCTCTAATTCTGCATGGTTGTTTTTATAATAAATATTTAAACAAAATTTCATTCATTCAGATACTACAATATCTACCACACACCTGAATAAATTACTCTTCCAACAATGCTAATGGACTTCATTCCACAAAGTCACCCACTGCAGCTCTGCTCTTTTCAAGATGGGGGGAACAGAACCCAGACACACAATTAAGAACCCTCTGACACTGGGGTATCAGTCCTCTCAAAGGGATGGGAATTATATCTGAAATGTCAGTAATGCTCAGAAATGCATTTCCAATGTCAGTGTACATTAATATGAATTAAGAAGAAACTTGATGAAGATTATCTGGAGCATTTTTCTACTCAGCTACTTGACCATCTGACAACACATTCTGAAAAGTCAATCCTTGAATAAATAGGTAGGAGTACTTGCATATAACTGTGTTCTACTTAGAGAAGCTCCAAAACCTCTTTTTTTTCAGTGGACTTTGAAATCAGTAAAAGATGGCTTTCATTATCAGAGAAAACTTCGTACCTAAAGAAATAACTTTATTTTATTCATAGTTAATAGAGTTGAATTAACAAAAATTGTTCGTTTCTATTTCTCAGAAAGTTCTTTTCAAAATTCTTAATAGTTTCTCCACATAAGATATGAAAAAGACGTCTCCCTCCTATGAGCAGCAGAATCACCACCACCATGACTATTTAGTTTTCCTATTTCCTTGTACTCAAGCATCAGAAAAAAAATGAGATTAAATATCAGCAACATTTCTATAACCTAGAATTATTTTCCCATTTATTTTTTTTTTTAACCAGGATCCAGGCTGGAAAGGACTCTTAACTGAAAAGGGGAGAGATGGAGGTTCGTGAAGAAGAAAATATGCCTACAGTATTACAAAACACTAGCACGATTCTTCTTGGCAGAGGTAAAGTTTGTTTATTTGTTGTATAACCAATTTTATTTCAGTGACACATCAAATCCATAATTCCTGTGCTGGAATTAAAGATTTTACCTTCATATCATTACTTTATTAATCATATTTTAATTAATAATTTATTTATAAATAATTTATACTTATGTTAATTATTAATATTTTGTCTGCTTGCCTTTCAGTTTGCTAAACTTGACTGGCAGGTGTTTTAAAGTGCTCAGTGTGATCAATGTGAGCAATTCCCTTACATTTACTTCTAAAAAAAATTAAGATTGTAACAAATGACTTTACAGTTACACTGCACCCCCTCAAACAGCTGTAACGTGGTCATTTGGGACAGTTCAGCGCTGATGTTCCAGAGAGGGGCATTACACTCCTGCCCCGATAAAAAGGGTATTAAAAAAGGGCATTAGTGCTTGGATAAAAGGAACATCTCTCTCCTGCTTTGTCTCTGCACTGGATATTCTTGTTCTTTAAAAATGTTCTTCAGCATTTTGTGCATCCCATGAACATTAGATTTTGCTCATCCCAGGAACACTTGGCAGATCCTGGAGGCACAAGCCCGGAGTTATTCCAGGTCACAGTCCTCATTAGGTGCCTGAGGGAACTGAGTCACGTACCTCGGGCAATCACGATATCGCCTTAATCAACTCTGCCCCTTATCTCTGACATGCATTTCCATTGCCATGACAGCAAAGAGGCTGCTCTTTAATCCCGGCTTCCCACTGAAGAAACGGGGTCTCTGAAGGTCCATGTCTTTGTTTTAGCTCAGGAAGGGGTGTCACCAGGCATAGACACACGGCCAGGACACCAGAGACAGCAAGAGTGGCTGTGCTGACACCAGAGACAACAATCAAAGCTGTGCTGACACCAGACATACCAATACTGGCTGTGCTGTCTCCTGGCAGAAGGGAAGAGCACGACCACACTGCCCAAGGAACAAGGGTCTCGAACTCTCCAACCCTCCTGGAGCTCTGGCAGCCTTGGGGCTGTGCCCACTGCCCTGGGGAGCCTGCTCAGTGCCCACCACCCTC